>JAQGAF010000466.1:0-50941 GCA_034687865.1 Kryphioiulus occultus | reverse complement strand
TGTGGGTCTGAAGGCCCAGCATGTTTGTCATTAGCCAAATAAATTGTATGTGCTGTCATACACCTGCAAATATGGGGTGAGATGATTGTGACATACAATGTAAAAACACAATGGCTGTTGCTTGCCTAAAAGACAGGAAATACCTGCCAGCACATGAGTCATTAGGATATACTCACTTTCTCACATACCAGTTACAACAGCCCTAAACATTTGCAAATATGCAAGATGTGAAATTAACAGAGCAAACCTGAAAAGACACTGACAGCATTATGTTTCGGCACATATCAACTATAAGTAACAATTAAATCACGATAGCTTCAATGTTTAACAAATGTTTCACTTGGTCCATTCACGGAAGTATGTCAAAAACATGCTTCAACACATTATGTGAGCGACTGGCTGGCGAGTTTTCAAGGAACGACTCAAACTACCGAAAATGCATTCCATTGGATAAACGTGTAGCCATGTGCCTGTACGTGTTGTCAGTGTCAGCTGAAATACCAACAGTAGCTCACCTGTTCGGTGTTGGGAAAAGTACCCTACGAGAGGCCGTCCATGAGTTCTGCGGTTTTATTGTCCGCAACTTTATGCCTGAAATGATACAGCTGCCAACTACTGTTGCTGAAATCGAAGAACTCACCAATGGATTTCTTCAAGATTGGCAGTTTCCGCAAGCATTTTGGGCTTTGGATGGCTGTCACATTCACGTCTCACCACCTAAAGAGAGGGCTGTGGACTATCACTGCTACAAGCAGTATTACAGTGTGGTACTGCTTGCATTATGTGACCATGCATACAGGTTTATCTATATTAATGTTGGGGCACCAGGGAGAGCTCATGACGCAAATGTTTACCATCGTTCTTCTTTACCACGTTACATGAACAACAATCCAATCTTACGTGAATCAGCCAAAAGCATTGGAGGGCTTTATATAGAGCCATTCATACTGACTGATTCAGCTTTCACGTGCTTTCACGTGCTTTCACGTGCTAGAAGAGTCATTGAAAATGCCTTCGGACGACTTAAAGCACGTTTCCGAATTCTCAGATACCGCTTGGAGTTTGATATAGCCAGGGTACCTGCCGTTGTGCAAGCATGCTGCACACTTCACAATATGTGTGAAATCATGGGCGATGATGTCAACATCAGAAGGGGTAATCATGGAATGGAACCAAAGCATGCCTGCATAATTGGTCAAAATGACATTTCAGCATTAAATATCAGAGATCATCTTGCAAATGTGTTATTCCAGAACATTGGCACACAGATTGAACAATAAACAAAAGGCCAGATAATATATTTTATAACCTTTATTACCTGCACTGGAATGTTCACATAAATAGCGATATACAAAATAATGTATTTCTCACCTAATTATTTCATTGGCTTTTGCTCAGGACTGCATTCATTTGATGCTTTTTCTTTTGTGCTGGAATATTTAAATAAATGGTGCATAAATAGTTAACTGCATAAATTTTGACTTCTCAACTAATTTCTTCATTAGTTCAATCATTACTGCATTCATTTCATTGGTTTGCTTTTGATGCTCATTGTACTCTTGTAGAAGACTATGCATGACTTGAGTGTTTTCAACCACAGCGTCATCAAGGGCACCTTGCCTGTCGCTTAAGTTCTGTATAATGCTGACAAGTTGCTGTGTATGTGTGGTTTTTTGACGCTTTGGGAATCGGTGCACAATAAATTCACTGTCTGATACATCCCCCAAATTAGAAGTGGGTGTTGACGTGTATCGCTCCGGCCAGCTGTCACAACTGCTCTGTGATGTCGATGGTGTGTTGGAGACCTCATCTGCACCCTATATAACGTCATCCAAATAAATGTTCTGCAAGTTGGCTGTTTATGTACCATTATAGCAACACAGAAAAACATACTCAATACTGTACCAACCTCAAGTGTAATGATAGTGTTGCTCTCATGTAACAAAGCATTATCTTGCAAAGGTAGACAGCCCAGAATTGAATTGATCTGCCCAAGATATTTCCAGGAAGATGGGCTGCTGCCAGAGGTTAGATGCTGTTTTTCTTTCCTGCAACATAAAGGTGGATAACAACATGTCACCCTTTATGACAATCATGTGTTTGTCATACATATGCTTATGACAATTCTATATTTGAAGCATGGCTACCTGTATTGCTTGGATAAATTATCAATCTTTGTCCTGATCTCTTCGACTGTGTGTTCAATACTGTGCATTTCAAACAACTGCTCCTGAATTTTGGCATACACATGCCTATTGCGTTTGGCACGACGCAAATCACCAATGTTGTCCGACCACAAAGCTATTAGAGCGTTCGTATGTTGGTCTGTCCAAAAAACATGTTGTTTTCTGGCTGCACCAGCCATTCTAAAATATAATTTAAGGGATATACAATGAAAATCAACATGGGGTTCACCCTCTGCCAGATTCATACTGGCATTGTTAGTATGTTATATATTGCTAACCTGGCAGTACAGATAACATGCATGGACATGTTGTCCCATGTAGTTCACCAGGGGACCAATTTGAAATACATAGCAACATTGTTAGTAGGTCTATGTTAGATGTTGTCAACATAAATGTATCGATAACATATTGTGCCTGGATTATGTAGCATATATAAACTGTTCAAGGGTACTGTTGACATTGCAATCCATTCTCATGCAAACAGTCACCAATTCTTGTCCCTGCATAACAACTATTGAGTGTTGTGAGATACACTTTTCGCCTAAACTGAGTTGTCAATTTCTATTTGTGCACTTTGTTCAACACACCATACCTCTACTCATTTCGTTTGCCATTGAGCCACTACATTTAAAACCACAACACTATACCAATTTAATACTGTGTATAACGTGCACAATATTATTGGAGAAAGTATTTCAAAACTATGGAATGAACATACATACATGTGAAGATGTTCCAATTAATCACGACAGCAAGCAACACTGTACATTGACTGGCCACAAGAGATAGCAGACGATATGTAGTATCAGTGTTGCAGGATGCGCCACGATATAGGGAATTCGTCTGAATTTCGTCATAGGGACCTGCTAGGGAGTGTTATAGGAAAATCGCAATGACAACACTGAAACACACGTTACGGTGCCAGGAATACGGTACACATTACGGAATATTTCTAGAACCGAGTGGGAGACACATAGCAGCACGTCATCAAGGTTTGTGAGGTTTTCACCGTTCTAAACCTAGGTTTTCGTTTGGTGTGTCCTGAGTATAATACATAATTTGTCATCCAGTTTGGAAAAACACTCATTTGTCTCCAGTTTCGCAAAAACTATAGGCGTTTTCTTTCGTTTGTTGAATTTTAAAAAAAAACTAAAACCATCATTTTGATCTAATTTTGTTAAAAAAATGTCCTCAATTCGAAAGTTTTTCAATCACTGTGTACAATATATCATCATTTACTGTACTTGTAAGGGGGCTGAAAATCATGATTTTGTGTTGACTATACTTGAACGTTCCCCACGAAGATACTCGTGCGCTAGAGTCGAACTTACCATTTGCCTGGGCACTTTCAGCTTTCAATGCTCCCCACATTTGTCCCCATGTCAGCATTTGACATCACCCCCCCCTCTAAATGATGTCATAATCACTTAATCATTGGCCAAAATCGTATTAACTTAATTTCATAAACTTTATTATAGGATTTGTTCTAAACCAAATACGGCGATAACTCGAATTATTAGCGCAATAATCTTTATTTGTATAGAAGTGGATAAACAGTGGAAGTCTTAAATCCACAATAAGCGGGGTTTTCCTATGACATCTTGACGAAGAATGAATTTGGGGGGTGGGGGTTGTTTTCATCCACTGACGGATATACTAATTTCGCGACGGGATTGTTTTTCGACATCTCAAAACGCGTTTTGCGTCGTTCGTGAACTTTGGCCTTGAGGGCTCTCACGTGTTGACCTGTATTTCATCGTTATTGTGGTAGCTGTACAGACGAAATTTGATTCATAGCTCCTATTGACTCGATAAAAACTGTCGAGTTTGATACCTCAATTTCCACCTTATTGTATATAGGCCCGCTGGGCATCTCGTTGCACGACCTTTGCTAAACGAGAATAACTACACTTAAAAATAACATGATCTGGTCGAAAATTACATTATTCGAATGAGCAAAAATATATTTTTACCATATCGTGAGAGAAATAACAGTAAGTTTGATGGAGTGTAAAACGTGAAATTCAATCTGTTTCCACGTGTTTCACATGTTTTCGAAAGAGGATTCGTAAAACCGCTTGTACTACAACAAAATGGCCCCGAAATGCCGCTAATTTGAGCGGGTTTTGCGCTAGTATGGGCCACGCATGCTTTCTAATGAGTGACAGAATGTCACCAAATTGGAATTTTTGAAGGGTACGATGACAAGGACCAAATTCCCAAAAGGCATTATCCTGCTTTGCTCCGAGCCTTGGCCTAATTCAAGAACTCTTCATTGAAGCGAACTGGTGTGGAACGCTGCAATTCCAATTCTAAAAACGAGAATTAGAACGGCTATTTTCTGTTGTTTTCAAATTTAGTGATCACAGACTTCGTTTCGATGAAAAGTTAATAAAGATCCTTTTATCGCAGTATTTACCATGACAATTAATAATGTACTACAGTAAATTATGACTCAATTTAATTCATCTTTGTATTTCGTTTATTCATTTTTTTTCTAAATTTAAATTTCGCGAAATGACGCGTGACGTTTCGGACACGCCTCACATCTTCGGAAAATCGTGTGTGGCCGATCTTGCTCTCAAACTATTTTTTGTACATTTTTTCATTTGAGAGAGCTGTGAATTATCTCGCCCATTTTTTCACGCAGTTCTGCAGTAGTGTAGTGGTTTAGCTCTTATGAGCAAAATCAAAATAACGGTTTTACCCTTAAGTGAGCGTGAGTCGATGATTGTTTCGCTTATTTATAGATGACTTTTCTATCGGATTTGAGCAGAGAACAAAGAAACAACCCGCTTAGTCTCTGAGTATGCCTAAGTGGATTTCATAGTCCAGTTGCCCCCCGTGGCGACCAGCCTTTAGATTGATAAGTATAACTCGAATTCATCAGTCTGATTTTTAGTTTGGACACAGTTAAGGTCATGGTCAGTTATCGGCAGCATATAAAACATAAACAAGGGCATGTATACAGGGTGGCCGAAAATTAGTGTTTCAACGTTCATCTACTGTCTATGTGTACATGTATATTAATGGGAAGTGGTATGTTTATAACTTTGTCTACATCTATACCACATCTATCCACAGTTCTAGCAAGGAAACATTTTTGAATAAATACATGTATATGTATTTCATGCCTTTTTCCTGCAATATGTTTCCTACTAGAAACTTGACAACATTTTGAGGAAATCTGTTTCCAGAAACCATGTTTTTATGAAACGTTTCCCAGGTTTGTACGGAGTCGAATTTATCCCCGGATTTATCCCGTAGTGCAGGTCTATTAACTCGCCCTGTGCAGTGTAGGGAAAAACCTATACATGTACAGTGCCCCTTAATGCTTGCATTGTCTTGATTTTTGCACCAAGACAATGCATTCTTGTACAGCATTCTTTTAAGGAAGGGTGACTTTGGGGGATAGTTCTTTTTTTGTCAAATAGTTTTTCGCTCTTCCACAAAATGTGAGTTTTGTCAAGACGACCTCTGACCACCCGCCATTTTTATGTTGTTACCCTGTGGGCTTCGAGTTTAGTATGACCATCCGAATCTTTAGCCATTTTGGAAAACTCAGGAGCATTTCAATATTACATCGTCTTGTTCGATTAGCAGTACATGCTTCTGCCATTTTTAACACGGTGGCATCTAAGGTTATTTCCCCCAATAACTGGCTTCGTTTTGGTATCCACCCCGAGCGAATCTGGTTATAGATTGTATTTGCAGTAGCGCGTAGAAGCGGTCAAGCCTGTTGAATTAGATATTCATGAGATGTCATCCACCATGGCCTGAAACGGAAGTTCGTACAAGCAACCAGCTTTTGAATTGATATAGTAGGTTTTAAATTGTGATATGTAGGACTTTATTCTGCAATTTTCTATCTGTTAGATAGAGCATCAAAATGGAATGCATGATCTTCGTATATGATAGACAAATCGTGTGCATCAAGTAACTGATCATACATTTTTATTGCGCATGGCAGCCCTGGCTGAATGCCACTGAAAAGTTGGTCCAAAAATGACATCCACTACAGAGGAAAGCGAGCTGTTATTTGGTTTACTGTGACTTGAGCATCACTAGCTCTTTATTGATGATGCTGTGGCAAATGCTTGCAGTGGTTGCCAGTTTAAGGGGCATGGTTATTGGCTGGTTGATGGGCGATGAACATTATTGTTCTCTTCTTTATTTGATGGGATCTTAAAAGTCTGGTTTGGATAACTATTGAAATTATTTTTAAATAGACAACGTACAGATTAATTAAGTCGCACGGGCCCACCATGAGGATTAGGGGAAAAAGTAAATTTTGGAAAAATGTTAGAAGCATCTTTTATGCGGCATTTGGGAAATGGATTAGCTTATTGGCAAACGAATATTTACTCAAATGCCTCACGTATTCGTCTATCTAATAGTTAATCGATCACCAAATAACGTTAACGTCTATTCGTAACATATCGATGGTCATTGTTATGCTGTGACCAATTGCCTATAAGCGTTAAGCACAATTTCTGAAGAGAGTCTGAACTGCAAACAACCTTGGGTGAGTTTCTGCAATATGAAAATCTCTTTAGAATTCAACTTTCTTGTGAAGTTGCCATTAACACTGATCGTTGATTTGGTATCATGATAAACTGTATCCGAACACACATTGAGCGTTTCCTTGCATAGACGTCATTTTCGATTCTATAGCGGCTACAGCGCTGCCTTTTGGTACTCCGTGTGAACCAAAACAGTACCTTTAATAATTCTACTCCCTTTTCCCAAATCTGGGCCTTGTAACTAACAGTTTCTAAAAATAATTTTTGAAACAGGCAAGCACTTCATGATCACCCTGTATTTTTATTCACAATGAAATATTGACGTATTACTTAATACACTCATTGCAAATGAGTGTGAAGGCTTGCCTTGGCGCCCATGCCCTTGGGCTGTCATGCCACGCACATTCTATGCCCTTTGCTCCAGGCTGGTATGCCTGCCTGGCACCCGGGCACCCCCTGGCGTTGGGGGACGTGAGGTGGTATCTTGGGTATTGGACAGGTAGACAGGGCCTAGGCCTGAAGCAGGAGAGTAATGCCTTGCAATAATGTTTGCATAGGTGTGACAGACTCCCTACATATAGTGGCTCGTCTGATGCCACACTTTCTTGCCGAGTTCGAATCTATTGCCGCCACTGATGGTTACACTGAAGACGAATTACCTCGCCAATTGCTTGTTCACCTTATCGGCACGGCATCACGGTTTTTCGCTATATATGAATCATATCTTCAGGCCGTTCCGTGGTATTGTACGTGCCACATTATTGCAGTTTTTCGGTGACCCGGATCGGGAGGTCAACCTGATCCGCTGTCTCGCGACTCCCCGTCAGGTGTCCGAACCCATGCGGGACCATTTTGTCAAAGTCCTTGACATTTGTTTCCAATTGGATCCGTTCATGTCAGAGTCGTTAAAGACTGGCTTCGTTATGGCTGGCCTACTGCCAGAGTACCAAGGTCAGGTGCGGGGCCGCTTCTGGAACACTGTCACGCTTCTTTGGCATGCCCTTACCGTCCTGGAGGCTGGTCAGCATTTGAAATTCTGATCATAGGATGGACCACAGAAAGGGGATTTTTGAAAACAACCCACAGCTTGCTTGAAACTAATCGTTTTCTGAATGTTTCAGCTTAAAACATTCAATTTCTTTAAAGATGCCGTTAATTAATGCACTAATTAGGTGTTGATGAGTGAAAAATTATTTCACTAAATAATTACCAAATGCATGAACTAATTTCGTTAGATACCAGGCACTTTAAGCGAATTAAAATTGCACTTTATCACTGATTTTTAGCAAATTATTAAAAGCGATTCTGAATGTTCTTTTAAGAGGTGGAACTATTCGTACAAACGTAGTTTCTAAAAGAAAAACTGAAAAATGACATTGGCATATGGCTTACTGCTGTTTCTTGTTATCTTATTTTCCACCTAGTTGAAATCAAAACTGTTAGTTGGTACTGTTCAGTTGAAATTTGCGTCGATTAAACTTTATAGGACCACGTTATCAGCATTTCAAATTTACCGCCATATGATAGCCAGCTACGTGAAGTGGCGCCATCTTTTGGTAATCGCTGCAAACGGCTATGTAAAGGTAGTAAGGAGAGAGGCACGCTGGGGTTATTGGCTAGCCTTCTCTAGCTCCATTTTCAAACGGTTTAATTAAAGAGGGGGAAAATTTTAGCAAATTTAGGGAAAAAAGGCGTTATTTATAAGCAAGAAGTCGTGACAGGCATAAATGAAATGATGCGAAATTCGTTCTTGTTCACACCCATTTTTCAAATAGGCCTACGCTTTTATTGCGAAGGTAATAAAGAGTTCATTTCTGTCGGAATACTTTGTCCACGTCTATTGCTTGACTATGGGTAGTAAATTTATTACTAAAATCCATTTTAATTACTTCGATAAAAAACGTATTTGTATATTTCAACCTATTAAATCAACATGTTTACGCATTTTGAAATTGGCTTTCCACTTAAAAAGGCAAATTTATGAGCTGAAACCTAATTTTACGTCCCCTCGACCGCAAATTTAGCTTCATTTCGAATCCGCCGAAGACCCCCCACTGAGAATAGCCAATTGGACTTAATTGCTAGTTTCAAACTTGGCAAATTGCTTAAATAACCCGATATTTCTTTCATTCTTTCAAATTTGAAACTGTATTAATACCACTGTGGGAATAAGTCCCACGCCGCCAGTAAGACGGAAAATTCAAGTTGGACAAAAATTGGACAATAGGTCGAAATATTTCTAAGGACTGGAAATGTTTAACTTGTTATCAGTATCCATACGCCCACCTATTTGATGGAAGATGTATACAGAAACAGAACCATGCCCATGCAAAGCGTATACAGTAGTTTTAATTGTACTGTACATGTAGTTTAAAATTATCTTTTAAGTAGATATTATACATTTTTAGTTTCACATTCGGCGTATGTAATAATACCCGCTCATAATAATAATATAAGAACATTACTCGAGTTTAATTACTTTCACCTAAAAAAGGTACGACAATAAGAACATGCTATAACAATAAATCCTTTTTATAAATGCTTTATTACTATAGTAATTGACAAGTTACTAAAGAATTGGGCTTTTCGACATTTTAAACAAATGGGTATTCAATATCGCCGTATTATTTTATGTCGTTCAATAGGCGTTTATCATAAAAATCCAATTTGCTGATATCCTGTCGTAAGTAGTGATTGGTAAAGTGCCTATTCTGGTCTGGCTCCAGCATGGAAATTAGTTTTAATTATGCTAATTACGTGGAGGATAGGGGTTTCTGTTGGAAAACCGGCGTGTAAATCATACCACCCTGCGACGTATTTATGGGGAGGCAATATATGCCCGCATAATACGCCGAAAGTTCGCGATTTTTAATTAACAATTGTGGTTTTAAAACTGTAAAGGTTATTTATATCTCTGAAAATTTCCCGCACTCAATTAATGTCTATCCCGTTCTACAGTTTCAGCAATTTTTTCTACTTTTTCGCTGATTTATAATAGGGGTTGTAATTTTATCATTTTTACAATGCCCTAGAGAAGGAAAATGCTGCAGTTTACCACTTTACCCCATTCCCACTTTAAATTTGGCTGTTTTAAATCGATGGTTTAAATGTTGCGGAATATGTGCCACAGATGGCGCTGGATGTCCGCAAGCCAGAATAGAAAAAAACTTTAGGAATACAGGGTGGAACGAAAGGTTTCCATTGCTATCAAAGTTCCAAAACTACAGCCAGATCAACAATTCTTCATCTAACACCACAGTACGCGTTTATTTTCCAAGAAAACCATATTGAGTAAAGTTACTAGACTAAATTGCTCGGAACGATTTGAGTGAGCACTGATTAGCTTTTTAACAAACGTCTTTATTTGCTACAGACAGTTGTGATGTTTGCTGCTATGCTTCATGGGATATCTAGCAAGTAGGGATACATTGTCTTGTTAAAATCCAAAATGGAGTATTTCTGAACCGTAATTATTGGCAGTCGCATCGAATTTATAAATGATAATGCCAGTAATGGGCGACAGGGCGCTATTAATAAGTCAGCGGGTGGTTAAGATAATTTCCACCTTAACATTATTGGCCTTGGGGTTAACTTCATGCAGACAAAGATTAGAGCGAGAAGTACTTGAGGGGAAGTCGTGGACGTTCCAAACTCTGGCCAATTATGACCCAGCATGGCACCAAACATGCTGCCAAATTCAGCCAACGGCGCTCCATATTGCAATTAAAAATTAAGACTTGAATGAAAGGGAGGGAGGAAATGTTTGCGAAGATTAAATTAAAAGTGAAACACGTCCCAGATGATGCGGGCTCTGACTCAAGCTGAAATCACTTTTAACGCCAAGTTAAAAAGACGAAAATAATGCAGAAAATGAATAAAAACGATTATTAAAGTGTTTTCTCATTTCAAAATTATAATTATTTCGTATAATTATTACAGAAAATTTGCTTTTTAAAAATACTATAAACTTTCGAACACATTCTACATAAATTTAAACCTTGGAACTTACATGCAGGATCCTACATATCGAAAGCATGTTCAAGAGACGTGTTCATTTCATTGAAGACATGTCATCTCTATAAGACCTGCAAAATTTGGTAGAGGACATTGAAACCTCAACCTTAATGGTTTTAGGAGATGAAACAATTGATGAAATATGCGTATGATATTTTAACCAGAAAAATGACGTCAGAACATGTCGATATCCGTGAATCTTTTTCATAAGTTGTTTTGGATCACAATTCTGATACCCAACTAATAAGTATTAGTACTAATAGTACCGGTTCTCCAGCCACCCTAACATTATACCACCGTTACTAAACACATGTACTGAACCCGGACATACTGTAAGGGTCAGTCCCTTCGTGCTGTTGTTGTTGATCAGAACTGAGGAAACAAAAACAACCGACAATTGTCTTTTAGATTATTATTTTAAATGCAAATACAGTCCAAAGTGGACACATTTTAACCATTCGGGCGGTCACCACATTAGCTCAATGGAAGGTGACCTCTACATGTTGTCCACTTGGACTATGACACACAATAGGTACGGTCTGCTCCCTGGTGTCAGTGATAGATCCTCGTGCGCGCAAATAGGCCAACGTTAAAAATGTTCCAACCAATCACACACTCAATAGTAATTTACTCTCTGTATGTTGACCAGCATGGTCTCAAAATGTAAAGGCAGGGATGATTAAATTTATTGGCTGCTTGCATGCAAAACTTATACTGTACGCACCTGACCAGTAACTAAAAGTTCGTTTTGAACCCCTTCAGTACCCCTACTGTACTGACGTGTATTTGCTGGATAAATTTGAAGCACATTAGCAATACTGGTACTGTACAGAGGTTTACAGAGGTTCTACTGTAAAAGCAAAAATAGTCAATCTATTATACGTCCAGGCAAAATAACCTGTTCGCTATAATGAGATGGCAACCACGAAAAACCAATTCTTTTGTGAAATAACGAATGGATATTGATCACTAGAATTATGATTCTTTAGTAAACTTAATATCCGATTATTTGTGTCCGAGATTTTTTAACTCTAAATCGTGAGAAAATTGTTCCATAGAAAAAGGATATAACAAGCGAGGCAAATGCCAGAGTCTGGAGTTGTAATTAATGTCATCTTGCCATTCAAGCTCAATTATCGGAATTTAAGAAGATGGCAATTTGGACGTAAAATATTCACGCATAATTCTCAGTTGCGTATTTTATTGCTTTTGCAAAAGACTTGAAAAAGTTAGCATTTCGTGCTTAGGAGGCGAAATCGTGTTTCTTGACATTTAATTTACAGGAACCGCAAAAAAAGAAAGCAGCAGTAAAAATTACGTTTCCTAATATTATAATTTGTAGAGAAGGCCTACAGAGCTAAGCATTTATGTGAATGTCAATAAGTGCGATGACTTTCGCTTTATTATGTAAAGTCTGAATTTAATGCAGAATTATAAAAAAGGAGAGTGAACTTCATTTGGGACTCCCTAGGGGGTCGGCCATCCGGATAGTTTAATGCCAGATGTCAGTTTAATGCATTTCGTGCAATTTTATCTAAATATTCTTAGTTTTTTTATTTTTACAGTCAATTTTTATACTTGGCATTCCATGAGCGTTTTTAAGACTCTGCCATTTTCATTCCATGCCATCCAGTCTTTCATTGTATGGGGAACTTTTTAAAAGTGCACAATATAGTTTGACAAACTATTTGAACAACAGTGTCAGCTATATGTATACGCTCGTATAACGTAATTATGAATATTAGAAAATGCTGACATTTTCAAGCCAAAATAACCTAACATGTACATGTACATATATTCAGCGTATCACGCAATTTTTAAGTTTTATTTTATTCCTTTCTTAATTAACCATGATTAGCTATTATTTAAAGAGAAATAATTGTGCGGAAGAAATCACACTGGTGAATTTTCTTGTCAAAAGTTAAGAATTAATTTGCTACAGAACATGTTTTATTTCATCTCCGGAAGGAGTTTTCTTCAAAATTCAATCGATGTAGCTGTGTGTAACAAGATCATATTTAATAAATACCGCCACGTATACTTAGCGCAGATTTATTTATAAATAATAATGTCGAAAGCTAGTTAAGAGCTCGCGAGTCTATATTTATAAGAAAATTTCTAGTTTTCTTTTTCATAATATAATGCGCTCGAATTAAGCACAGACAAACCACACCTATGATTCGGTCAAAAAAATTGCAGCCTTAGGATGTCACGAATAAATAAAGACTGCTTCAATAATTCTAACCACATCCCTCACGCATATTTTAATATTTTTCTTTTTTTGTTTTAAAAAAATCGTCTTTGTATAAATCGTTTCCCTGAAAGGGGATCTTTCGTTAAAACCACTTTGACTTACTTGGAAAACGCAAAAAAATCGGAGCAATATACAAATTATTGCACCTTTGGCAAATTAATGCCGTTGAAATTCCTATATTTCATTTGGAAGCCTGAATTCGCGTGTTTATTGACGGAAGAATGGATACACTAAACACCGCAGGAATTTTCGTGAAATTTTCTCGCGAATATTTATGAGAGAGCTGGGAAAATGACTTGCCACCACATGTCCGCACCGCTCTTCACATTATAATTTAGATGATTAGGACGGTCCTCTGCCTGCTTTTTAACTCCATAATTTAGAGACCATCAATGTGTCAACAATGGAAATTCTTGCGCAAAAGTTTAGCAGCGCTTTAATACGATATGAAGAAATTTTATACATTCCAACGCCTTTGGCGGATGGCTGCCGTAGATTAAGTCTAACGCAATAAAAAATATTACGCAGTATTTATTACCACGTGTGAGCTGTAGGCCATGATAGAAAAAGGGAAAATGGATGAAATTAATGACGCCAGTCGTTGATATCGTTTAAAAAAAGATAAATCCAGGTTTTGGAAATCTCAGTTGAATATCTCAATTCGATCAAGTTTGGTCATCAAAGTAAATGCATGGTACAATACATGGTTTTCTTGAAGTTTTTATAATATAACATGGTCTGTGCCTAACTTGACCTGACTTGTTTTAAGCTAACATAACATAAGCTAAACTAATCTAAAAAGGGATTTCTTTAATTTGCCCACCCAGACCGCAAGCAAACACTGCGAGCCTGCGAGCCGTTAGAGAAAGCCCACTTTCCCATAGTGTCTTTGGGGCCGTGCATATACATGTACATGTATTACGTAACGTAATTTTTGCCCTTTTTAGAGACCCACCCACTCTGTGACACTTTGCAGACTACCCACCCCTAGTGTTATGTCCATGTATTTTGTTCACGCAACTTGTATACGGCTATACAGGATCTATAGTGTACTATTTGTTATTGATTCTGCAATGTTACCGCACTGATAATAATGTTTTTGGTTTAGATGATGAATTCAAATCTGAGTTGCAGTGCTCAGAATAGCCACAGCGTAGTTTTGCACATCAGCTTATACTGTAGTCTAGCTGCATTTCTATATGCTAGAATTTCCCAGATATCCTGGCCCTTAAAAAATGTTACGTAACGCAAAGAGAAAAACACACGGACCCCCTATAACAGTTCGTAACACTTTCACCAGGACCCACCATCTAGTGCGTTGCGTAATATTTGCATGGCCCCTTTTCTGGAGCAGGGAATATACTGCAGTTTAGGCTAGCTATTTTGTGCACATTTGGAGCAGGGCTTAATGTAAATTACTGCATATCCAAAGTTTTTTTTATAATGTTTTGTGAAAATAACTCAACCACGACATTTCCATACTACTGTATGTTGAAACACGCCAGAACGTGCTACGAATTATTTCTCCATACACGTGACGAGAAAGCTCTCGTATTTCCGATTTTAATAGCTCATTTCGATATTTTTGTGACAAAAACGTGGTTCAAAACCAGTATGAAATGACCTTCAAGCTTTTCAAAATCACCGAACTTCCTGCGGGCCTTGTTTTTGAAATACATGTAAGATCATTCGTAATTTTTCCGGTGTTCTCGCTTTTTTCGTGTTTTACATGTAAATCTTTTCCGATTTCAGAACAGAACATGAAACAAAGCATTTTTATGGAACAGAATATGGAGTTCACTTAGGGTCATTTTGGTTCAGTTTTTGACGGTTTTCAAAGTCAGCGTTTAAAATCCTGCAGCTGGCGAAATTATCATATAATTTGCGCCTTGTTTGGAATCCGCCCATTCCTCCAATGACGTCATGACTGTAATTACTAGAGTTTTGAATGTTAAAAAGAGACCACAAAGGCTATTATTTATCTAGCTCTAGACGTTCCGATTTTTCATTGAGTTTTAATAGTTCTTTCTCTTCAAACAATCGCGTCTTCAACTGTCCCAGCCTTAATTGTTTATGTAAAGAACACGTTGTTAAAGATGACACAGCGCATGCGCGCTAACGCGAAAAACTGACTAAAACAAATTTTTGAGAGTATATTCTGGAAAATAAATGGGTTTTCGTGACGTAAAATATGGCATGCAAAAACTATTCAAATTTAAAATACCTAGCAATTTTTTTGGGCAGCCTTTTTATTTTTGTAAAATTGCAAACAAAAAAACTCAGCGTTTGTTGCGTGACAACGGAGGATTGCCCATTTATCTTGTTTTACAAATATCCATTTGTTTTTCTACCTTGTTGTTAGGAGAAATCTGCAATTATCTCTTTTTTACACTTATTCTCGAATGTCAATCTACGGCAGAAAAAATTAATGGCCCATCGCCTAACGCTCGGGTACAATTTGTCTACCAGTTAAAATGTCAGAAAATATTACAAATGGATAATACGTGCTAAACATAGTTGATAACATCACTTTCAGATTGATTACTATATATTTCAGTTGTTTAATTTATTTCTTCGACCGTTTGTCTCTTTCGCATTACCATTGGTGTTAACAGATGTACTCGTTCTGTACAACGACCAACGTCATTGGATGTCTTTTAATTTTCCAATTAAATAAGTTGTTAGATGTCTCTAATATTTCCTTAGTTTTTGCAAAATTATCGCCCA
Source organism: Kryphioiulus occultus (assembly GCA_034687865.1). Lineage (NCBI taxonomy): Eukaryota > Metazoa > Arthropoda > Diplopoda > Julida > Julidae > Kryphioiulus > Kryphioiulus occultus. The sequence continues at coordinate 35,237 of JAQGAF010000466.1, read as the reverse complement.
AATTACATAGAACAGTTAACGTAAAAATTGAATCTTTGAAGAACAACTACTCAAGTGGAACAACCATAATCTTGTTTCTAAAGCTCTTAAGCTTTATCACTATTCACACTGTACGCTTATACGTGTACATTGTATTCTTACAATGATAATTGAGTGGTTTATTATAAATAATGCATATTGAAAGCAATACATTGTATTCTTATAACAATATCTGAATGGTTTTATTATAACTAAACATATTGAAATCAGGCCAATATCTTCCTGATAATCATATTTTTTCAACCATTTAACTTATATGATTATAACCCAGTTCACGTAATTTCAAGGTGTTTTAATGTTGTTTCTTGACAAACCACATTTTTATGACTTGAGGGAGTATTGGACAAAACAAGGATTTTGCGCAAAATGTTTACTTCCAACCTTTTCCTGCAAAATATGGTATTGATGCCCTTGAAAACCATTATTATATAGAGAAAATGATAATCGCGCGATTGCACCCACCCTTTTTAAGAAAGACGCCCTTTTTCAAAAGAATTTTACCGATAAATCATTGTTTTCCCTTGAAACTAATTTATTATGCTAAATAAAACCCGTAGTTATCTGAAGCGCATAAAACGGGTTTAGGCGATGGCTATTAAAGCACCATGATTATTATAATTATACGATCTAAAATTGTTCTTTTACCTTTTTTACCTAATTCGTAGCCCCGCTTGGAAACTCACCCATGATATAAGAATTGCGGGCTTGGGAAATGAATTTAAATTGGACAAGGTCAGTTTTGAAATACTCCAGTAATGTGTATTGCATGTCCAGAAATTCTCGCTTATTATAGACACTTTTCCGAAGTAAAAAATAACCTTAAAAAGTCATAACTTTTTTAAAAAATAATTGTTTGATTCCGATTTGTTTCATCTAGTTTCTGGCTTACGATATCGCTGGAGCCATAGTAATGACTTTAATCAACCATACTCTACTTTTAAGTAACGATTTGACTGCTTTTTGATATTTACCCCTTTTGCTACATAAGAACCATATATTAGAGCTGGAAAGATACAAACAGGGATTAATTTGGTGTCTGCTTTCAACTGAAAACAACATTTTCACTATTGTATGAAAGTAAAGCCCTTGGCGCCACCTAAAATATTTATTTTTATTCGTCATTGACATGTACAATTTTTAATAATTTCATAATAAACATAATGTAGGGTTTGCAAAATGAGCCGGAAGGTATGGGGGCATGCACTCTATTATGTATGCAATATACAGCGCATACACGTTCTCGCTTATACACAGTTGGCACCAAACAGTTCCCTTCATCTAAAAAGTAATACAAAAAAAACATTTTTTGGAAACTTCAAAATGGCAATCAGTTAATTAGCACATTAAAAATTAGACAGCTTGTTGTTACACATGTTAAGTAGGTGTTATCTTATAAATCATTTTCGCTCCTTCCATTTTTTAATTCTGGACCACTTTTAATTATTTAAATAATTGGAGCCTCTTTTTCCCTATAGCCTATCGATTTACTCTGATTGCAGTTTTGAGATATTAGGCTAGAAAAAAAGAGAAGGTATAAAAAGCACGTTTTCATTAATTGAGGATATTCAAGTCGCAAACTTGAAAAAACTGGTGCTGAATATACAATTTAATTTACAGTATGTAGGCTGATATAGAAAAAAAAAGTATTCATTAAGGCAGAGGGATCAAAATTATGCCCATATTGAAAGTTTTAATTTTGTAAACTACTTAGTGAATTTACCAAATCAATTTTTATTTAGAATTAGAGTTTTTAGCTTTAGCAAATCAGAATAACAACTGTCAATACCTTTAGCTTCTCAGTAATGTAAACCAAAGGACGGCAGTCAAAATGACCATTGCAGCTATTTAGTGTAGATAGGCTTTCTCGAAATTCTCGTGTAAAAACGTTGGTAAAGGATATTGATCGAAAGCCGTGACTTCTAATTAACACGTCGAATAGATAATTATCAAAACCAACTTTGCATTTAAATTGCCGATTTCGTTTTTTTAATCTTTGTCCTTATAAAAAATCGAAACTTAATTAAAATGGTAAGTGGCTCAAGGCAATATCGCTAATTGTGTTTATGATGGGAAATAAAATAACCGTAAATATAATTTAGCTAAGACTGGCGTAATTATAGTGAACAAAGACTAATTGAAGAAACCGCAAATCTTACTTTTGTTTTCAGCTTTGTACATCTCAAGCGCTAGTTTACTTTTCACCTTTTCTGTTATCATTGCACATTTTCTTTCATATTTATTTATTGGTGAAGCATCTTGCCTATTCACTTACTATCCTGTACATGTATAAATAATGTTGTAATTTCGTTGTTTTAGTTCTACATTTGGCATTTATTGACCCTCGAAATAACGGGAACGTCGGAGGACGTACTGACTCTGGAACAAACGATGAACAGCTGGAAAGAAGTAGCCGGGTGAATTAGAATTTCAGTAATTTCTAGAAATTTAATTTCAATCGATTTTATTAATCAATGGCTGACGAGACATGTTTAGCTTGTTGTCACAATTAATTCACTAACATTTTACAAGTTTAAAACGTTACACATTAACAGGGCAATATACAAGGTAAGGGTTTGCTATAAGAAGTATTCTAATTAAGTTCATGCACTTTTTCTCCAACAGATTGCTTTAAAGCTACTTAGAACTGCTACGTAACATCAAAAGTTGCCATACAGCATTGACGGTCAGTATGTGTTTCAGTTATCATGGTTTAATTGATTAACGGTGATTTAGAAGATACTAGATGTGCATTGCCTCCTAAAAACAGCCAAACTTCAACTTATTTTTGTTTCAATTTGGAATATTTTTGGAGGCGGCTGTCCATGTATAAATGTCAAAGGTTGGTCACCCTGTGTTCTATGAGTACATGTCTTGCCACACTTTCGTACAGATATTTTGCTTGACTCGTAACATTATTTGAATAATGTTATCAGGTTCGTATAAACATGTCTAGAAAACTAGTAGCTGCCTTGTTTATCTGTCTGTTAGAAGAAACTGGGAAAACTATCACATTCAATAAGAAACAAAAAATGATCGCAAACATTATCAACATTCACAAATACACGTGATTTACCGACTATATCATAAAGTACACAGAAAATCCGCCGAGCATTTTAAAAGTATAACAGGCAGTTATTCTCAGTTTACTTGGCAAGGGTTAATACCCTCTCCAAAAAGTAGTAACTTACTTTTTACCCCTTAGATATATTTTTTACAAGAATAGCTGTCATAAGCTTATTTATAAAAAAAAATTGAAATCCACTTTTCAGAGGGATGCACGTGGACCTCAATTGCGTAAACATCGTTTTTTTTGAATATCGTTGTTGTTTTTCTAAGTTAACCCCTTTCAGACTTGGAAAGTGCGCAGATAAGCAGAAAAATCAAGACTGACTGCTGTGTTTATTTTCGATTCGTCTATTTTGACCCAACTGGAATAGTTTATGATATATGAGGGATAAGTAAAGGAAGGTTTTGCGGTTTGTTTATGTTTATACTACTCGAAAAATCTACGCTGTACTGCCAGTTTTGAGAAGAATTAATTTTCATGCAAAGGCGGTTGTCAAATCTGTATTTTTATTTGCGTTTTTAATAATGTCAATTTGTTTAGAGAAAAACTGAATCTACTTTAAAATGTCTCACTTAAAAATACGGTAAAGAAAATACCAATGAAGCAAACAATATTTACTATTTTATTTTATATTAATAACTTGTGCTTGCATTATTTCGCCAGTTAAAAATGCCATTGCAGTATAACTTTCTGTATAGCAAAGTCTCACAACAACTGGGTTATTGGATTGTTACATTGATGTAAGCATTATCAGCGAACACGGATGGTAGCAGTCTTTTAATTCTTTTATATATAATAAAAGCTTGCATTGTTCCAGCTTTGCGTGATTGCATATAAAGTTTAGCTGGTTGTGTCGCAAAAGTTTCATTTATAACTGGTAAAATTGGAAAAAAGTGCCTGGTATTTGTCTCGTATAATCATCTATTTTGTTTAAATCAATAGTAGAGCATTTATCTGAAATGGCTGCACTACACATGAACTTTGATCCACAAATCTAAATGCTTTCATTCTAAAGGAATAATTCTTTTGAATGCTTGACAAGTGTAGTTTATACTTACATATTTTGAGAAGATGCTCTTCGTTTTACGGATGAAAATGCATTTATTTTAAATATACATTTTAAGCTGAACAATTATTTGCTGTAATAATTAGGTTGTAAAGTAAGAATGGATTTAAAATTTCGAAGTAATATATTCAATGCATAATTTTTGTTTAGGCCAACGCATATAATCATAACTATTTTATTAACATTTCATAATAACTTGCAGACTAAAAAAGAATTAATTTTTGTACAATTTTAAATACTCCAGTATAATTGTATCCATAATAAACCTAATATGTCTCTAGTGCGAAATAGCTTCAGTTTTTTGCACATTTCTCGTTAAATTGTGTAGATTAATGTTCAGTCAATAAAAAATGGCATAAATTTGTGTGGAATACGAATTAAACATTCGTAACGAAAATTTTTATGGGATAATTAGTCCTTGGCTCTCAACTAAGTGACATCGTTATCATTTTGAAATATGAATCCTTCTTTTATTAGCTTTTGCCCACGTACCTTATATGCCATAAAATGCAACACTACACAAAATACCAGTTCTTAATTTGATTTTAATCTTACTTTTTTGCGCAGTTGCTTCGATTATCAATTTTTTGGAGATACTATAAGGCACTTTTTACCCTCTTATATGTAAAATAGATCAATTTCGCACTCGTGATAAGCGTCTAAATAATAATTAAATGAATGCAACCTGAATGTCAATGCTTTCCTATCTTGCTGTTTCATATCAGAGTTTAATTTACTTTATCAGTTTTTCAAATAGGAAGTTATTTCAGGATATGCACAGAATATATACCGAATGATTTTTAAGACAAAATGAGTAAGTTGAATCCTACTGAACTTGTTAGCAGTTTTCAGACTGATATACACGAATGTGGCTTCCAGAGCTAACAAACACAAAACCTGCACGATATAACGGTTTTTATTAACCACAAGTGGTTTACAATAATTTTGTTTTACAATAATTTATGATTTTTGTAGCGAGCGTTCAACCATGCAGTTACCCAATTTCAAAAATGAGGCCATATTTAATTACTGAATTTAATGAAAAAATGCTGCCCACCCTACTGACAATTTCTCTGTACGAGCTTTGCCATTCTACATGTACGTGCTTGTATGGCTTCTATTTAAGATTCCATAATGTGTCGCTAAAGAGAAAACTTCTTCAACCTTTTGAAGCCCTTTAATGACGGCAAATGACATTTGAAGTGCTTTTTAGAAGGTGAAGCACTTGAAAAGATGCTGCTTATAAGGATTCTATAGTTTTGAATAAGATGCCTCTAGCCCAAACAATTGCAACCATAGCAATGAGGTATTGATGGCACACGACTGCATCAACAAGAAAATTATAAGTAATAACCCCAGCAAAACAAGGGACAAAAAATATTTACAACATGATTGTAAATGCATTAAAAAAGGGGCTTTAGGCCAGTTTCATCATAGATTTGAAAGAAATTGTACCCATTGAAATATAGTGCCGAATGCTCGGCCTCCAGTTTTTCATACTGGAAATTTTAGCAAAATCTTTATTGCATTTTTGGCAATAAAATGCAAAACTTTCTTGTGCGGTTTCAATGAAAATTTATTCGGGCCTTTCATGTAAAAGCCCTTGGGTGCTGTAGTTTGTCAAGGAAGAACATGCTTAAAATTGCTCACATCTTAACATACAGTATGCGAATCTGAACAGAGCATATTTTGAATTGTTTGATTGCAACGTTCACCATCTTGTCGTTAGTGTTGGAAATAATTCATTCACGTAGTTAATTTTTGTCAACCAATAACATTGATAAATTTCGCTGTTGGAGTCCTCAGAAACATTTCAAGAAAGCCTAGAAAAGGTTGAAATATTTAATTGTCCGTGCCCTGCAATTAATGTTTCAAATTTATGGTTTTGTGCAGCTTTCAGCAAAAACTGCTCATTCGAGAACCGAAATTTGATAAGTTGACCGTATAATGTTTTCTTGTGAGTTTTATTAATGACCTCCTACATGCAGGAGACAATGGCATTTTGTTTAATATATTGCTGCATAGACACCCGACTCTTACGTGCGTATACGTACCCAAAAGCAATTTGCATTTCTTATTACGGATTCAACCGCACTTTGCGCCTGGGGTGACCAAAAATATGTAACTTTTCATTTTAAAGAAGGCGATTGGAGCTGACAAAATTCCCGCGTTCGGAACATTTTTCAGGCTCTCCTCTTCTTCTGAAAACATGAACGTAAAAAAATAGTTTAGGAAAAAACAGAAACGAGAAAAATTCTGGGCGTATAATATTAAAAATGGATGGTCAAAAACCTTTGGCACTGACCCTTATGGTCACTGCTCGGATCTGAAATTTTTCGCTCTTCCGCCCTCCACCTTCAACCAAATGTGAGTTAATATTTGAAGTTATGCAGATAATATTGCACATACACATGTATTAAATTGAAGCTTCCTCCAAAAAAAAAACTAAACTGATAAAGAATTCTCTCCTATAGGGAATGTCCATAAATGGCAAAATAGATTGATGGGTGTGTCTAAAAGTGATGGGATGTCAATTAATGGAATCTCTCATTACTTGATTACAGATATGTTACCTCATGAGAGAACTTTGAAGTCGAAGCGACATCATCTTCATTGGGTCCGTTGATACACATCACATTCAGCTCCGAATTCGTGCAGTCACGTAATTACACCATTGCAATCTGCCCAGCGAAGACAAAAAGGTTCAAATACAGGTATTGATATTTACAGAAATTCCATCGGATGACAGGATTGAATAATTGCTTTTTTGGTTTTCGGTAATCGTTATCTGTCCACCGAAAATAAAGTGCTTCAAATGGCAATTTGACAGCTGCTCATGATTTTTATTCTATGAAAATTGAAAATGTTAAACGCACGTCAATCAAGCCTCCTTTGTTTGTATTTCTCAAGGTGCATGAGTTGTAAGATAATATTAAGATAGCTACTTTCGCCGAATTTGCCTTGAATTAAGCTATTTTCGACAAACAAAAAATGCGGACTATTGACAAAGAAGTAATTAATGAAATCTGGAATGATTTTATTATCGAAATCCAAATGTAATTTAGAGAACGAATTGCTGTAGTTCTAACCAAGAACCTCCCTTTTTATCACTTTTAAATTTAAAGTTAGTTCTAGCGGATCCGAGTGTGAAATTCATTAACATTAAACTTGTATCTGTCACCTAGTTTCCATGGTACATGTAAATTGTGAGAAATTCTTCGAGCGAAAAAAAATCACATTCTGTACATCTTCGAAACCTAAACAATTTATGTAGTACAATTTCTGGAAAAAATCTCAAGATTAATTACTCACCCGTAACTCCTGTAAATAAGTTTCTTTTTGGGTCCGAAAACCAGTTTCGGGTTTTTAGATAGTTTTTTCACGAAAATACTCGTGTAGATTACAAACAGCGATATTATAAGAGATAAAAATGAAATATTTGCAGCAAAAAATCGAGAAATATGTCCGAGCTGAAGCAACAGGGTTTTTGTGAAGTGTAAAAATGCTCACCTTAAAGAAGGTAATAATTTATTTTAAATATATATAGTCCGAAAATAATGGGCAATGAGTTTAAAATATATGCCTACACCTAACACGTTTTTCATATATGATAACCGTCATCTCGGATTGCTAATTTTGTACAATTTTTTCTTTTTCTTTTGCAATTTAAAATTAAAATTAACTTTCCGATTTTTTTTTGCAAATTCGGCAAGGTTTGCTGCGAAGTAAGCCTAATTATTAGGAACATCTTATTTCGATTAATAGATAGGATCGAGCTGACGCAGAAACTTGGTAATTTTTGAGATAATGATGATAAATTGGTAATTCGAGGCCTTGTCAGATGCTTCTCCATAACCTTTTTTCTCGTTTGCCTTTGGCATCTTATAATAAATTATATTTAAATATAGTCACGATATAATGTTTCCTTTTTAAGCATGTAAATATATCTTTGGCTGTTTTGACAATACATTATGTAACTTTTTCAAAATTAATTATTTTTAATCATTGCTGTTGCAGAAATAACCAGAAAATAAAAATAATAATAGGAAAGCAGCATGCATTGATCAGTAGCGATGTGTCTAGCAGTTCGGTAGTTAATTATCGTTTGCTGGTTTATTCAATTTTTAAAATTTCAAAGTGTCACGTTTTGCTTAAGACTATGACATTTCCTAAAGACCATTTAAAATACTCGAAACTTTATAATCGGAAAAATCGTACTAAACTCGACGTTGCTGGGTGTAAATATAGTTAACTCCCATTACATAATATTCGACGATTAATTATTAGTTTCGTGAAGAGATCGTTTTAGGTGGAGATGCCTTAATGTGGAAACCATTGCCCATACCGAATTGCACGATATACGTGTAATTATAATAGTGCACCCTCACCAAACAATCAAAAAGTTCGCTTTCCCCCACAATAATAATTTCATAGAAAAATACTTTTTTGCTACAACACCCTAAACGCGAAAGTTGCAAGTCATGAAGAGATTAAGGGCGCAAAATATTGTAACCTTGTTGATTTTTATATTAAAATTCTAATTGATCATTTTTTGGGGTAAATTTGGGTCTGGCCCCCGCAAAAATGGTAAAGGTCAGTCTTGACCCAGCCTTGTTAATAAACAACTTGTTTTGCAGGCAGGCCTACTTAATTGATTTTTTTTGTTAAGTTTTGTATTCAATTTAAAATTTTTTCCCAATTCTCAGATTGGGAAATACATGGAGAGAAAATTGTAACCTCGAAAAAATAATTAGTTTTGTTCAAGTTCTGAACTGTGTAAAAATCCAGGCATTCAATGATAATCTCATTCTTTCAGTCAGAATTATTACACTGTATACTAAAATAAACAATATATTAACTATTTTGAAATATCGCTAATTAAATAGTGTAGTTGGAGTGCGCCACGAACTAGTTAGCACATAATTATATTCAGGTAATCTGTAGGTAAAAATTGTCAAGATTATGAAATACTGCATGAAACATGTGATTAGTTCATGTCGATGAAAAGTTCATCAAATTCAAATTTTTATTAGCGACTTCTCTCAATCAACAGTTTGATTCGCCACGGTAATGTTTAGCAGATCAAGTGATGATTTTTACTGTCACTCGATATGTGAATTGTGTTTAGTAATTAAGGTCACATTAACGTGCTGTTAAATACTCCTAAATTGGAAATACGCTTGCGTGTCACATAGCAATCAAATCAGTTACAAGTACTTATCAAACACTGCAATTAGAATACATTGGCTTATAAGGTACGAACTGCTGCAACTATTGCCAGCTAGGCTTAAAATAATGTTAAGCTTGTATACTGTATGTTCAGTAGGTAAAATTGACTAAACAGTGTAAAGGATATCACCAAATGGTACATGTATCATGAACAGCTTGAAAAGATGCCTTAGACCTGCAATAGGATAAAAGGGAAAGCACCAAGTTTCTGAAAAAGGGAAACCTTGTAATTATTTGAAAATGGTAAGTTTTGTGAAACCGGACGAAAAATTAATGTTCGTAAATCTTCTGGAAAATGAAATATTGTTATTGAAAAGTTGTTATTAAAACATTCGGATGTACAGGTGATAGGAACACGTGAACCTCATTTCTGCTGAAAAACATACTTATTTTTATTGCTGTTTAATTACTCAAGCTATTACATCGTCCATTTATTCGTCAAATAACTCTAATAAATTATTCAAGTTGCAGAAAGCAGCTGCAAACACAGATCTCAGCAAAATTTGTTTCTGATTTCATACGCATGCATGGCGTAACTCTCGTTTTCTAAAATGGAAATGTGCAAAACAAAAAAATGTAAATTTAATTGAGATAATAAAGTATTTACTGGTAAAAGAAAGTTGTCATGCATGTGATATCCTGCGGGATCCGTACATGCCTGTATACAGTATAAAAAATAGCCCATGTATAGGCACATGAATACTAGTATTTTTCGACAGACAAATCAATACAAGTACAATGATATATTATTTTAAATAAATTTAAAATTATCAGATTTTTGAATTGCGTTGGGAAATTAGCTCAGTTTTATTATCGGTTGAAAGGGCGACAAATTTCGTGTTTTGGTTTTACCAGGTTTTATCTTTTAAATGGCAGGTGGTATACTGTACATTTATGTTTTGTAAACATATTTTACTGAAAATTAGCTGTTTTTGGCTGTTAACTTACAATGGGAGGTATTTAAGACTGCATATATTTGGTTTTCATTTTTACAAAATTAGCATTATTTTATTAATTTGCTAATCTTTGCTGCGATGATTTTCATTGAAAAGGAATACAACAAACTTGTTGTATAAATTTTAGAAATAAACGAAGCACATGTACTAAATTATATGTTATGGTGCAGTATGTTTTCATTTTTTTGCAGTATATGTAGGAAACTCAGGGAAACCTGGGAAAGTCAGGGGATTTTGTAACTGCTAGGAAACCTGGGAAAGTCAGGGGAATTTTGAATTTAAAAAAAAAGTCAGAGAATTTCCTAACATTTAATTATACATTGTAACTTTAATTCAGTAGGAATGTCATTTATATCTTATGACGTGTACTGTGGTTTTCAAGTGAAGTTACCCTTTTAGCAATGAAAGAAAGCCTCGATATGGCAGACAGTTTCTTCATATTTGGCTTCATTACGACAATGTAGAAATTTGCCAAAGTGAATTCGAAGATAATTTGATGTTGTGCATATCCCATTATTATACAAACTGCCGTTTAAAACATTGATATTCAAGAGCAGGTTTCTTTTACATGTACATGTACATGTACAGTTTCAACCTGGAAAACTTGGGGAAAGTCAGGGGATGTAATGTTACGAAGGGCCCCAAAGCTGTGGGAACCCTGAATCACAGTAATGTTAGAAATTATGTCTTTACAACACTTTTAGGTTTAAGACCCCATGAAGAGACACGTACAGACCTCACTTTTTCATCCCCCCCTTTCTTAAACGTAATACAAGAAAGTTTCAAAACCCTTCATTTCCAGCCAACACGGTTGATATCTTTTAATTTTTTTATTCATCATTACTAACAGCAGGTCTCCCACAGAAAATTTTCCGAAGTGTTCATCAAGCGTGACTGAAGTGGAAAATCCTTTGCTGTAGTGGAAAAGCCCAAAGGATCCTTCGATGCAGCTCCAGACTCCGTTGCCAGTCCAGGTTCAAGAATCGCTCACTAGATGGCGGATCGTGTACAACGTTTGCCGCCTTGCATTCGCCCCTATCTCACGCTCGTTCTCGCGAAAGGGGATATCGATGACAGTTGGGAAAAAACGCGTGTTTTTATTTATTTTCAGAGGGCGCTGTCATCGCCCGTTTCCATGTCGTTTGGTCGCGTTCTACTGACAGTCCGTGGCGATTGTCATCGTTCCAAAGGCAACCCAAGTGTCATCTTGGACCCAAAATCTCCACATTTTCGACGAATTGCAGTAAAGTCCAGCTCTTCTCGTTTCGGTTCAATGACTTTGGCGTCGATTAGCAGCGATTAATTAGCTTCCCTCGCCGGTGGCGCCATTTTCGAAGCGGGCGCGTGCCGTTCCATTTCGCAGCGCCACCAGGCGGCAAATGGTCGCACCTGTTCATGGAGTCGGGTCGAAAAGGCTGTGTTGGGGTAAGTCCTCGCTCGTTTCTACTTTATTCCTCAATGAATTGGAAGGGTGTGGGGGGGCGAAGCGACCCCTGAGGCAGGGGGTCGAGCGGACGACCCCACGGGTCAACCTCGGGTTGTCTCCCCCAACGGACGGCTGAGACCCTCACCGTCCCGGCCGGAGGGGTACGGACTGTGGCCGGCTGATCCTATGGGTGGTCGAGGGTACCGTACCGTGGCTCGATGAGCTCGATATTCGAAACGTTCTTTATTAAAAGTGATTTTTGGCCACTTTTCACAAGTGGACTACGTAACCATTTTTTTGCCGTGCGCAACGGGGTCGGGAAAGGATTGCGCCTGTCTAGATTAGATAGACTACGACCTTCGGCCGGTATGGTAGTCTGTACCCCTTTTCGTGTCCCGTATATTTCAGGACTTTTTCACTCGCGAACTTTGTTGATGTCACTTTGGTAAGTTTGACTCACTGGTCTCAGGTCTACGGATTCGTGGCCTTGGCAGTTCTGATGCTGGTAGCTGTGCACCAACTTTTAGCTTTTGGGCCAAATTGAATGAAACTTCATCGCGTGTGTTTGCAGGGCACAACTCTTTGCAGACTAATATTGCAAGCAACAATTCTGTTTCAGTCTGTTCATAAAGAACAATGTGAATGAAAATGCAGTCGAATTTGCCATCAGCAAATCTGGCGACCTCGTAAAGGTTAAATAAAACAGAGCAAAGTTCATTTAACAATCCTAACTTTAAAAAATGTCTGGTTTTACAGTACATGCTCAGTAGCAGTTGGCCTACTGTGTTAGGATCCAACTTTGGTATGGTTTTGGGATACTGCTTTGAGATCATAAAGGTGTGTTTACACTATATCACAAAACATTGTTATATAACAGATTAGTCTTTAACTCTGTTGTACAAATTGTTATATAACACTAACTCGGTTATGTGGGCCACAAATACTGAAAGATGTTAAATGGCATATTTCTTCTCATTTTCAAACAAGTTTTATAACTTTGCAATATAACACGGTTTGTTGTATGGTGTAAACGAACCTTTAGAATTTGGTTCCACAAACTATGGAGGTCTCTAAACGATAGCATCCAAGAATGCAACTCTTTGGAGAACGACCAATTTCATGTTGCTGTGTACTTCAAAAAATATCAGGGCACCATTTGCAGGGTGATCCAAAAATCCGTTATATTTTTCAACGTTAAATATTATTGCACTCCATAGATTCTTTATCCTCCTATGTAATTTTAAACCCTGTCCAGCAATCAATATAAAACTGCACAATAATACACTGTATATCAAACTGTGCTCTAGGCACACTTTCAGTACACAATTTGGCATAAAGTAGTGGCTGATTAGTGCTTGATTCTCCCATCTTTGCAGTCTTGCAGATGCAAGTTGGGTAAAATAAAAATATTTTTGCGAATATTAAATAACCTTTGTTTTCTACGTCTTTCTAATCCATTGCCTAGTTTATAAATCAGACTCATGCTGTTTGTGGAACGTGCAATTTGAATGACTTTTAAGACGGTATAGTGGTCCAAACAAACTTATATTGTGCAAACGAAGACTTGGTCAATCAACACGTTTACAAAATTGACCATTGACCCAATCTTCAGGACTACGTTCGCATTCCCCTCAGCATTCACGCTGCAGGAACATAATGCTGTATAATCCGCCCTGCAAATAGTTTCGACTCTGAATGGAAATGAAAAAAAAAACACCGATTACTGTCATAATATTGTGATTAAAATGGCTATTTCCATAGTTTAGAATGTCGTTAACTAAAGTCCTCACTAACTGCATGTTTTGTACAATGCCGTAAATGTTATAATTGCTAGTTAATAAATCGATCATGTCGCTACAAATTACCATGTACACTGTACTGTACAGGGCGTCTGTACAATCTGTTCGACATGATACAAATTTGTATTCTGTTCAATGCTTGTTGTAATACATGTTTGTATACATGGCAAGGAAATCCCACTTCCAGTACATAGACCTACCGGTACCTAGGACGTGCACTTTCAAACGGTATTTCAAGCAAATAGGAGTGGCCGTTTATGTTTTGCATAATCCTCCTGTTTGAATGGACTATACTTGACACGTGCAAATTAGTACTGTCATAGATAAATGCTTATGTCAGAGATTTTTGAAGAAATCCAGGAAATAGTCACGTTTCCTACTTAAAGTGACTATAGGCGTTGCTCGATTCACTACAAATTGTTTGACCATTTTTCATCCAGTTTTGGTCAGTTTCTTCCCTATAGTTAAATTATAAGCTCAAAGTAAACCTTCAGCCAAATTTAAACGAAATTTAAAAGAAATTGGTGCCGAACGATACGTACACTGTAAGTGTGGCTTATTTTGCTCAAACTAACAGCTTAAAGTTTTCCCTAAGTTTTAAATTTTGTTTTTCCTTTACTTCCATTGTGACACGTTTTTAGCTGTAACGTCTCAGACTGCGAAGAACTAAGCAATCAAGCTCACACGTGAATGTTTACTATAAGCTTACTTGTATTTCAAGGTTTGCCAATTTGAAGTTTTTGCTGTTTTTCGTAAAAAGCTTATCATTTTGTTGAAATTACTTGCAACCGAGCAACAAGGCAATTCCACGATGGAAAATTGTTTTAAATGAGATGAAATACTAAATGTTGTACATGTAGACTCTTATGTTTCCTTGACAACATATGCCTGGTTCTCACAGTCCTCAAGTACCACATGCATGTAACACTTACTTGTACAAGATCGTTGGTAAACAAAGTTTTCTATAAAGGCACAACAAGTGCTGCGGAATATTACGTAGCGTTTTATTTTCTTGTTTTGCGATAGTTTAATAGCATGACTTATTTTGAAATGCTGCGCACTGCACAAAAATAGATTTGTATAATGTGAAATTTACTGAACTCGCGCATGTATCTGTATGAATTTCTTACCTAAATTTTATGTATACATGTATATGGGTATGCCTAGGTAATGGCATTTGGCAGTTTGCACGTTCCAAAATCAATGGAAGTTTCAAGTACTGACGATTATAATCTTTGCCTTCTTCTATTGATTTTACCCTCCAGACATTGAAGCATTTTTTTTTTCTAAAAATGTCATGCGGCGATAAAATTGACATTAAGTATTCCTGTTATAAATTTGAATTTCTTTAGAAAATTACAATACGTAAATGTGAAACTGATTCAAAATCGAAAGCTAAAGAACGTATCTAAAATCGAATATCTTTTCCCTTCATTTTGATCTCAAATTACTCTTATATTTATTTATTTTCGTGAGGAAAATTGATCGGATTTGTTTGAATTTTGTTTGTCATTCTTGCATCCGAATGCTTCGAATGCAAGCAGGCGTGCAGTAGATAAGCAAAGAAATTTCAAAGTGAAGGTTGATGTTGCACATTTGTTCAATAGATTTATAACGAATTTAGCAAATTGCTGCTTAATCGCTTTATATTGCAGGCATTTGCAGCAAACGTTAGGTTGAACTCACTAGAGGGAACTCAAGTTTTAATTATTTTCAGCTTCATTGTTCTAGTTTTCTATCGAGCAAAACCTTAATACTTAATAAAATATCGTTATAATTTTGCAATGCAGTATTTCGCGTTGCAGTAATCACTTTTAAAAGGATAAACGCTTTAAATCGTTTATCTACTCTGTAGTTTATATTATAGAGACATTGTACATGCAAATGTGATAGTTTCTAATTGTGAGAAAATCTTTATAAGTTACAATACTGGTTGCATAGGTATACTATAAGTTGTACAATAACAGACCAAAAACTGCAAAACAAAGTAAAGATTTCAAATTCTCGGAAACATGCATTACCTCTGCTGGTCATATGGGTTTACCTAAAACACTTGTTTTCCAAATATGGAAGTAAATGCTTTTCATCGATGCGGGGTCTCATTGATCGCCAATTGCAGTACATACTGAGGGATTGAGGTTCCGATTTGATTACTGACGATTATCCAGACCTTCTGTTATCGAAATGCTGACATGGAATATTGCATAATTGACCCACGCCACATATTGCGTGACGATGTCATTCTAGTACCAGTAATCAGGCAACGTTGTCACATCTGCAGTGTCTGACTTATGTAAGCTTGTGCATGAAAACGTCCGTCAAATCGTACTCCAATTTACCAACTGAAATCGCTTTTTCTGTAAACGGATAAGCATTAATGCACATGTATACGTAGTTAGAAAACTAATGCTTTGTAACATAATTGAAGAGGGAAGGGTTCTGCCAAGGGAGATCGTATTGCAAAATGACGACTGGACCAGAACACGTTCTAGCAGAATACTGGCAGTTGTTGCAAATCCTAAGGCGATGGCAAAATTGAAGGGAAATTTGTAACAGATTGATTGCAAAATACATGATCACAGACTCACATAACAGGTTAATAGTCCATCAATCATCAATCAATCAGTACATAGAAAAGCCATTGTTGCGTATTTCTGTATCTGTTCTTATCTTTGAATTTGCCTCTCAAAAATACAAGCGTTGATTCGTTGAATAGTTACGTGCCGTTGCGCGAGGAAATGACGAACGTGGCAACCATGGCAACCATGGAAACCATGGAACGTGAGATTTCATGTTGCTTTTTTTCAAGATGGCTTGAAATGCCAATCACTTGCCTACTTTACACTTGTAATTTTATTGCTAGCAGATACCAATTGTACATTTTGTATTGGTAGCGGATAATTATTATATTGGTAGATCAAAATACGAAAAGTATCAATTTTATTTTAGGAAAAATCTGTATTTTTTAGTGTTTCAAATACAATTTAGCGATGATGAGCTATACATACTGTAGGTCCGAAGTCTAGTTCGTAATAGTCGTGATTTTTCCACATTACGTTATTTGAACATGATTCCGTTTTATTTAAGAGTTTGTCATTGACAGTTTTGTTTTGAAAACAATATTTGCTTTTAATATTCCATCGCTTAAAACACACGATAAGTTCTTTTGATTTTGCCTTTTGAGAGCATAACTTGCTTTTCATCGTAGCCCTTCTCGCTATACATGTACACTGTATGTACATGTACATGTACATTATACAGTGTACGTCGCAAAAGGCTGCAGCTCTCATGGCCAATTACCCTCGACAATTTCCCAGCGTGTACGCGGTTGATTAGTTTCTAACCTATCACGATAGTTGCTGTTACGTTCTAAAAACTAAGTCGTATCGCGGAAAAAAAAGCGCATTCGGGTTTATGTATAGTTTTGCTAAATTTGAAAGTATTTGATATTCTCCGCTCGCGTTCTGCATAAGCCTATGAGTATGGGATTTTTGGCGCTCATTATAGTTGGCATATAAACTATAAGTAGCTGTATCTACATTTCGCTGTACAGCGCAGGTCGTTAAAAATGTATACTCGTAGGTCTAATAAGTCCTAAAAAGTACTCCGCAAAAGCTTAATATTCTTAATAAAACAGGCTTGAATTAATTTTCAATTTCATTGGCCGCACATCGAAATTAAGACTCGGCGCAGGCACACGCGCCAGCATATCCGTAATATGCAAATGCAATTTAATGAGCCATTATGTGCAGTGTGGGGCTATTGCTTTTGCATACCTAATATCCATCGATGCAGCAGCGTTCCTTGTGTAAAGAAGGCTTGTTTAACAGTTTTAGGTCTTCGTGTAAATTAAGTTTTCGGATAAAAAAATATATTTAATATATATACGTGCACGTTACCGGAGGGCGGTTTGATGAACTAGGAATACTAATCAATCTAAAACCCCCTTAATTTAACACCACCGTAGAGTAAGCTTACTATAAATAATGACTGGCTCGTTGCTAACTCGCTGCAAAGTTCAAAATTAAATCCTGCGGAGAAAAAAAACCACCCGTTGTGCTGCCTTTAAAAGGCCTACGCAAATTTCTTAATTGCTGGTCTGGATGGAGTTTTGGATGGAAATCGTGGAACTTGCTCGACTTTCTCGACCCGCGTTGAACACAGATGGCGCCACTGCTCGGAAATTGTTCCCTTTTGACACCTAAGTCTACAGGTGGCGCGCCAAGACGAACACTACAGTACAACCCTTTATTCACGCGTGCGTGAAATGTAACGAGAGCTAAAACACTTTTATTGACGACACTTAGTGGTGGTGCCATCTGGTTATGCACGGTGCCTAAAGATGAGTATCTTGTTTACATAGAAAGTGCCTTCTGAAGATGCTCACCGCATTCCATGGCACTGAATATTTAAAAATTGCGCCCATGGCACTGCAATCTGCATGGCGAGTATAAATAATTGGGGTACTGATGCATTGTGGCGCCATCAGGTACATAAAGAAGCAGTGAAATTTACAATTAAAATATTTTAAAAGTCATGATATGTCACCAGGAAGATATTCCAATTATGTAATGAGGTGCATATATGAGCATTATATGCGTCCACAACCCACTTACAAGTTAGGGAAAGGTTGTTTGACAATTGTGGTTTTTCTGGACAGGCCTCTCATTGGCCGAAACTAAAGTACTGATTAATTGGATTAATATACAGGTTCACAGGGCAGCGATTAGAGATAAGTCTGCCTCTACTAACCTAGATATTTCGCAGTCGTAATTAAATGAATGAATTAAGCCGTAAAAAAAATAATTCGATCAAATCAGCTGATATATCTAACCTGACATTTACACCAGCCTTTAGAAAGCTGCCCGGTTATACCCCGTATGTGTAACTTAAAATTGCCACTCGGAAATTAAACGCACCGTTCTATATTTCACATCAGCAATCCTGTTCTGCAATTAATCAACAACAAGTGACAACAACAAGCACGAGAAAGTGGATTTATGGCTTAATTTGTAAGGCTAAATTTATGCCGAATTGTTTAACTCGTTCGAACCGATTCGAGGAAATCAAGATTTTTAAAACAATACCGTATTTTCGTTTTAACGTTGCTAAGAGATACCGCCATTGATAACGAGGGAAAACAGCGAGGCTCTAAAGTTTGATAACTATTTGGCAACAACAACGACTAATTTTATTGACGTGGACCTCTTGCTTTTATTGATAAAAATGCGATTTTTAGTGCAAAAAGATTCATATAAATGTAGTAAATACGCCTCGTTAAAATTCTGGGCGTTACCCTTAAACGGTTAACATCGAAACTAATATTTTATTCATGTAAGCGCCATGCAGTAAACTTGGTGGTACTGATGTCTATACAAAATTTCCCTTAATTCAATGACAGAGGACAGCATTGTGTGAGGATTCAGAAATTGTATGTACATGTAATAATAGTCAATAATTTGAATCATGAATTAAGTCAGGATAGAAAAATTACACGTAAGAAATGCAAACTTGATTTCCAAGCAATATCACTAATGTACTATATACTGCAAATAAGTGGCCTTTCTTCTTATACATGTACAGTATACAGTTTTTGTTGCATTACATTCGAAACTGATAAACTATACATCCCGAATATTGTTTTCTGGTAAACTGAAAATTATGTGTTTAGAACACAAGAACTTGCAAAAAAAAGTGCGAAATCCTATAGCAACAGTCACGTGTTTTAGTGTCTTAAGCACTTGCTATTAGGTATCCTACCGAATGAAGTGAGTTCTACAAAAAGAAATGCCATAAACTACAAACTGTATACATGTATATGTATAAGTACCTCGAGCGCAAAATGCGAGCTTTTATTTGGATAAGTGGTTCAATTTTGTCGTTTTAAAAACCCGACCATTATTTATTTCCTTCTTTCTATGGCTTCACGTGTTTGCACTTTTCTGGTTGATATTTTGTGGATAAAACACGAATATGTCTCTGGTAAGTCCACCCCCATTTAATAAATTTGTCAATATTCATGCATTTAATAGTCTGTCCCCTTTACGCATATACGGTGTATTAGAAATGCGACCATTATGTAGGGAGAAATATGCATTCTTTCATTATACTTATATCGAACATTTTTCGTGTTTTTGTAGTCATAGAAACGCGAGGAAAATAACAAAATGGGGTAGACGAGGAAGTGGAACTGCCATTTCATCGAAGATTACAGTAAAAAGTTCATAATTGCATGTATCTTCGGATTTGTACTCAAAATAATGTGCAAAATAGACAAGCCTTGCATTGATTTTAATTGGCCATCATGCATTTTTAAACGGCCAGGAAATATGCAAAAGCTTATGGACTTAATGTACAGTAGGCTACGTGTACAATCAGACATGCTTGATGTTTGTTTTAATCTACTGTATAAAGCTCGAAAAGTATGCAACACACCAAATATTTGTCCTAAACAACATTCGAATGTCTTTTTGCTTTTTGTCAGTACGATTTATCTTCAAAACGACACGTGAATTTTAGAATTATCCTTTTTTTTTCTTGGTGAGGAATTTATATATGGAAATTTTAGCATTTAGCGATAAAGTGAAGCAGCGTTTATAATTTGGCATGAACCTTGTGAGTGTTTTAGGGAATTGAAAATTCATGGTACACCATACAGTGAAAGTTTTTAGTAACAGCATTAGCCCAGGTTCTTATAGCAGAACTGTTTACTAATAATTAAGAAAATTACGTAGGAGAAATTTTCGAAAAACCATCAAATATCATGAATTGTTACTATACACGTAAATTTTCCTTATGGCAGGAATACTGCGAACAATTAAAAAAAAATTAATCGCAGTAAAGGAGAAAGTTTTTGAAAAATTACATCTAAATACCCCGGTAATAGGTTTTTAGCCCACATTGCCGTATCAAAATTTATAGTGCATTGTACAATTATTGGAATTCTGATAATGCCGTAACCGTCCATGTATTTAGATAATCAATATCAGTATGTTTTGAAAACTGTTCGCAAAGTTGGAAATTGAAATTGTGAAAATATCATTTTATGTGGAATTTGATACGTTGTTTGCCTCCGTGTTTCGTTATAGTTTTCCATTTTAGTTACTGTTGCTAACTATACTAGGACATTTCGTCATAAATCAACAATAAACGGAGTGATATTTAACCTTTTTTCTGCTGGATCGATTGCTTTAACACCATCAGTACGCTTATGTGCAGCCCGTTATACTAGTTTATACGATTTTTAAGCACCCAGTTGTATAAAAAAAGAAATTATTAATGTTGGTATCTTAGCTACGGGACTGTTATTCTAAAGCGGCGTTTAAGTGGATATTTTTATGAAGTCGATATATTTGTTAATTCCTCGTCCAATTACGGATTGTAACGCTCGAAAAAACACTCATGTAATTAGCTGGACATGGAGTGAGCATTCCCGAATAAGATGCAGTATAGGGTCTAGGAGTACGTAAAATACACGAATCATATAATAGATATCAAGAAATATAAACTTGAATTAAGTATGGTCCATTGACATTTGATTCCTAGACATGATTTCTTATGTGGCTACCAGTTTGACTTTCCTGTTCTCTATTTTTCATAAATATTCTGTGAATATGTGCGTAGATTCATCATTTTGTGCGGGCTCGCGAAAGTAGAAAATAAGCACGTCCTGGGTGAGCTTTTGCTTTTTTAATTATATTTGCAAATGCGTGTTCAAGGGAGGATTTTTGACAGTATATCGTGAAAATCATTATTTGTTATATGACGGGTCACGCCTGGCAAGCTCCCGCATGACGCCATTATAATAATTTTCGACTAATTGGCGCCAACGTGTGACCTTCCGATTTTTTTTTGCTGACCCCATGATTTCCATTTTTTTTATTAAAAAAAAATAAAATAAAAAATCAATATTTCATGCGACTATAGTCGGGAGTATAGCAATGCTGTTTAAGGTACATTATAATCGTAGTGTACATTGGAAAGACGTTTGACCATTGCGTGAAACAGGGGTATTTGTACTACATCATCTACATTTACTGCACATATAGACCTGTATTGGTTTTATTTAAACTGTTTTGCAACATATTATATATGAGAATGATGGAAATAAGGCAGTACAAAATTAGAAGAATTATACTCGTTGATGAAAGAAATGATATTTAGCAAAGTATGATATGGCTATAATAATTTTGACACTATACAGGAGATAATGTTGGATTTTTCAACTGAATAGCGTCAACTATACCAGTATGGATTTCAGGAATCGCATAGCATCTATGAGAAAGATGTGTAAAAAAAATATAAAAACATTTTTTGTTAAGCTTAAAATTCAAACCTTAGTGGAAATATAACTCTGATGATGCTATCAAGAAGCATTCTAATTTTAAATTTTTCTGGAGGAATTTATCATGTAGCGATTAAGAGAAACCAGATTCATTTTTATTCCCAGCGAGATAGGCATGGGGGACACGAGAACGTGCACGTACATGTATGGTGCTCGCTTGTTTTATGATATAAATGTTAACAAGCAGGCAAGTAGGGTTCAAACGTTCATGTTTGAACATGACAATTTCATCGTAAACATTCTTTTTATGCAATTTTGAGTGAAAACACATCGACGAAATGTGGTTCTAGCTCGAGAATTTGTCTTTAAAAAGCGTGGAAATGAAAAATGCCAAGGCGAGCCTGACTGCAGGAATTATCGTTTTTATCTACAACTAGCTCAGGAATGACGACGAAATCTTTCACCCCAAGTTTAGAGTTTTGTGAGGAATTTCTCCTGCCTTCTTTTTACCAATTTTATTACAAGTATGTAGACACCAGGAAGTTTCCACAATCTACATGTATTTAATGCACATTTTTGGGTAACGGAATGAGCAGCACCCTAAACCTTAGATGATTGCATGGTGTACATGTACATGTATACTCTATAATGATTGCTTTATCGCCAGATGTAAGATAGCACAGAACCTTGTTGCTTATTTCATCATTTAATTATGAGACAGAAAACTCCATCGTATAAAATAAAAATTACTTCATTTGGAAGAATATTTTTTTTTTCCTTTTTGTCGATTCCACAACTCAAATCTGGGGGAGCGATCTTGGAAGCAATATTATTATCATGTTATTGATAACTTCAATATTAATGCCAAAATGTTCCATTAATGGGGCATTACAATCGTAAGCATTGACATTCAGGGTGATCATAAAGTCGTACCCTCTTAAATTTTATTTGTTTGAAAAAAAACTTGATTACAAGGAACATATTTTTGGAAAAAGTAGAAGTACCAAAGTTTATATTTTGTGTTTGGTTCATATAGTGTCAGCAGGCGGTGCTGTTATCGCTTGAATCGAAAATGGCATTATATAGGAAAACACTCAAGATGGCCTCTGGCATCGTGTGTCCAAATCGCCTATCAGTGTTTAAGCTTAAGTGCAATTTCTGAAGAGAGTACGGACTACAAACACCCATTGAGCTTTTCCCTGCATTGGCGCCATTTTCTATAGGGGTTAAAGCGCCACCTGCTGGTCCTCCATGTGAGCCAAATACATAAAATAAACAAATTTAGAAGTTCTACCTTTTCTCAAAATTTGTTCCTTGTAAATAAAGTCTTTTTTAAAAAAATAATTTATGATCACCCTGTACGTTTAAATTTCGCACGTTGATAATGTTCGATAATACTCATCGCATTGCTTTCACGTGTCTGTTTAACTTTGTGTCGATCTGCAGTTGACCTTTACCAAACTGCAGACATACAGTCGTTCAAACGATTGCTGATTTGGTCAGGATAAGAAAATAACCAAACTTCACCAAACCCTTTTCATTCGGGCTTAAAGGTGGATGAGGTACAGAGAGCAATATGTCCACATATCATCCCTCATATCACCCAATTAGTAATTTAATTCATCTTGTGTAATAGAAATACATGTATAACAAACTGTCTTATTTAAAAATTTTCGTCGCCTTTTTTTAATTGATAGCACTGAAGTTTCTTATCTTCTTAAGTTTTATAGGCATGTGTGAGGGGAAAATGGGTGGGCAAATTGACCTTGGTTACATAATCGTTTAATTGCTGATGGATACGCACTTAATAAACCTTTGAAATGTGAAAATCTAAGTATTAAGTTATCTTAAAATAATTATTAATTGCCCAGTTTGTTCTAATCTCCGCGACTTACACGTTGTTCGCTATCTCAAGGATACACTGCGCGTAGAATTTAATTGAATTTGAAATCTGCGTCTTCGTAAAATGCCATCCATGTTGATCTTTAAATTCCTTCCAATGGCAATGGGTAGGGGTATAGTGGCTACGTGTCTAACGGACTGTGTAATTTTCTTCTTCACAAAATGGCGTTTTGTCCAAGCGACTAATTTATAGCCACCAATTGTTTCCTAAACCCTGGCGAATTCTGAGATTCTCACGTTCGTGGAACGCGATTCCCAAAATGTATTGAATTGCAATCTTTAAAATGCATTATTCAAAACATAATATCGTCGACGTCTTCTCGCTTTCCTTTTTATACGTTTTAAGCGGGAATCTGCGCAATTTTTCGCACTTCCATTTGTCATTTGCTGGTGAAAAAACTTCGGTTTGTAATTTTTATCTTTCCTCTCCCGTACGGAGCGAGTAAAATTATCTGATGTTTATAATACGAATTTTTGCCAAACACTTCTCGGTATTAACGTTTCGACGTAATTCATTATAACCCCTGACCACCAGCCCATAAATTTGGCCATTGTTTTCACGTTACTCCAACCAGGATGACATCTTAGTGCACTTTGCTGAAATTCCTTTGGCTGTAAAACAACAATCATGCACGTGTCGTTAATCCAGTATCAAATTAATTTGACCCCAGAGTTAAGAAAATACATATTTTATAAAAATAAAACCATCACTAGATCAATTATCAGCTTGTGGCTTTTGTTTACAGTTTTACGTATACTGTACTCTAACCGAAGCATTCAGTTTCAACAACGGAACAATCAACGAATTAACACATGGATTATTTAGGTCATTTTAGTTTCACACTAGATAATAAGCTTCCAGTGAATCGAAGCTCGTTGTGGCGTTGTAGGACATTTTGGAAACAGTTTTGTAATCTTTAAATGTTTCCATCACATCATATATTTTTCAAAAAAAAAAATATTAGGATAGCAGTAGAGTAGAGGTTGCTGTATTTTGCACGCTGTATATTTTCAGTAATTGCTCTCGTGTCATGAAAAGGTGTAAAACGATTAACCTGGACCTGTTAGGGCGATTTATAAGGAAACCGGTGTATATGCATACAAGTACTGTTGAAGACAATTGTTTCAGAAAAATTGCCTTTGAAATTCTTCGCTCAGGTCATGTAAGGAAATCAGCATTCTACTAGTATGAACATATTTCCCTACAAGTAAACCACGTTCTTAAATTACACTTTTTATTAAAAATTCACAATATATATTCCAAAGTATAGTCACTAACGAAGAAACCGTCACGCAAGAACGTTGAATATGGCCCACCCGAATTATCATTTATAAAATATGGGCTGAGAAGAGTTTTTTATATCTCACTTTGTTAAACGCCAATAATCCTAATAAATATTTCAAAAATGGGATTTAGACCGGATCAAATTGTGGTTTAGAATGCGACGGCATGTGTGCGTTAAAAACATTCAATGAGGCAACGAGAAAATTAGTGATGAGCACACACACTATCCATGAATAAATCATTTTGTTTAATAACAGCGTTTTGAGCATATTTGATTGGCCCACGAAGTGTCTTACTTTATCTCTTTCTCAAGATTACCTCATCCATTAAACATCACATCCAAATGGCGCCCAGGAATCATTTTTCAGCACTTTTATTTTAATATCTTATCTCTTTAAGATAGAGGTCTAGCCTGTAATTAAATGAAAAAGAAACAATAGAGGTTGAAATGAAACCAGAGCATTAATTTACGCTTCCATAACAACTTTATACAAACGTGCTTTTAAAACTGACCAGGAAGGCTATGTCTTGTCCTGCATGTTGTTAAATTCAATTAACACAATATGGGAATGGTTGACGATTTAACTATTCTAATGTTCCGTAGCGAATATTTTTAAAGAGTTGCAACATAGTGACACGATAAACATTTGTAAAGATCGTTTAGATGAACTATACAGTCAAACAATTTCGTGGTATATTGTCGCCATTTTTAATTTTTATTTATCTCAGCAAAAATGCTTTTTAATGTTTCCCAGTTATTAAAATAACAAAGTTAGGCCATTTACCTTTCACCCCGTTAATATTTTGTATATATCAGTCAGTAACGCTCTCCGTTACACTTGTAACCTTTGTCAAAGAAAGAAATAATGTTTTATGCGTTCGTTGTTTCTATTTTCTTTCTGAAAGGTTTTATTTATTTACTATAAAAACGCAGTTTTATTTTTGAAAACGTTTCGTAACGAAATCCGAAGAGAAAAAGCAGAAATTCCTGGACACCCACGCGCACCACGGCATTGAATCTAGCACTGTCATATCCATTACAAAGTAACGTTTTCATGAGAAATGCCTGAATTCGCTTTTGGTAACCAGTACTGTTGACTGAATGACTGATTTTGGTGAGATTACTTTTTCTCGCCAAAATCTATGAGACGCATCTGTTGTCACTGTGCCATGGTTTTAGTGGAAAAAAATGAAAAATATTCTTGAAAAATAATACTGTAATTGTTCTGAAGGGGACGCCGTGCACTGGGATAATTAATTAGTGTCGTGAGTAATGACCTCATAGGAAAAATTGGCTAAAATATTACTATGGCGCATAATCAGCGACTTGCCAAAGATGAATGCGGTTCCATCCAAGTACATGTTTTGATACATGTACAGTACAAGGATGCTTAAAATCAATTTTTTTATCCAAACTTGGCTAGATATCAGCATTTTTTTTTCTGGGATGCTTAAGATTAAAGCTGTGTTTTTAAGCTGAACCAGGTTCACATACTGTATAGCGTGTCCCTAACTGTTTTCTCAAAAAAAAATCTTGAGCAGAAATGCTGATACCTAGTGCATACTGCCATTAGTCGTGCTTGAGTACGAAGTTGATCTCACTTACTGATTTCATGTTACAATTACCTTCGTCATTCAGAAGTTAGCGAATTCCGCCATTTTTAAGACCGTGTTTCAACATGGTTAAGAGCTTAAATACCCTATAATGGCAAACGATGCAGTTGGTTTAAAATAAATTAAACAAGTTCTGTTTTTGTTTGAGTTCGCCTTTGTATACCATGGTCCTAGTTGGAGCTTAAGTTTTCGTTTAGATAAGTGATAAAAGTTAGTATCAGCGTGACAAATTGGCCCCCCGAGGCTTCTGGCTTCACTTATTTCTTAAGAGAGGTGTGGGATATTTCAACTCCATATCTTTTCCATCCCTCTGTTGGTGATCAGATACATGTAGGCCATGCTCACAGAATTTTTAGTTGGTGTACGACATGGGCGATTCGATGCCACCACTTCCGCTAGGTGGTGCTGCTGCTGCTCGTAATGCTGACGCTATGGCGGAATTTGCCAAGAATATTAAATTAATGTTGTTTGGTTGCCCTATATTTAATATTTCTAAACGAATTTTTAAATGAGTACATAATGCGTTTTAAGTGGTGACCGAGATAGGCCGATTCTGTGTGAACATCCTGCTTTTCTGCGCGTATAATCTTGAATTGTCGAGAATCTTTTAACGGGTTTTATACTACAAGTGTGTGCGTCTGGCTGTTCCTGAACGCGTTTACTGTCGACATTTTTCCATTATCATCTAATTTCCTGTCTCATAAATTTCGACTGAAATCATTAAATGATTGTTGGCAGCCAACTTAAAAACGACAGATCCTCGCATATATTTGCGTTTTTTTTATATTATATGGCCAATGATGATATGCTTAAAATACCCGAAATTACACGTTTCCTGATTAAAATCCTAGTACGACTAAACTGTACCGCCCGAGAGCCTAATTATAGTCAAACTCACGAGTCTCACTTGATTCCCATGGTGCTGTAGTGTAGGCAGAAGCCCAATTTTCTGATGAAATCTACAGCAGTTCGTCTCATCCAATGCGTTTTCGCATTTAGACTTTATAGAAAGCCATCAGAGCACGTGAGTGAAACCGTGAGAATTTTAAATATTTTCTTTATGATGTATATGTTATTTATAATGTGTCTATTATTATACATGTACAGTGTATGGCGCCTCGTGTATCACATGTCAGCAGTATGCTTAGTAATGTCAGACCGGTTCATATTTGACGATTTATTAGCCTAAGTGCTTAATTTCAAGGAATATTCTTTTCAGGCATGAAGATGTACAGTAAATCCATTTAAAATAACGATTGCCATTCATATTGATAACACAGTCGCTTACGTTCGTTATCTGATTTTTGATTATCGACCCCAAAATGATATAACGGTTATGGCTTTGCTATGCATGGCTGTAGATGAAATGGTGGCGCTGGATGTCGCTTAGATCTAGAGGTCTCTTCTTATGTCCAAATATGAAAAATGGCGCGAAATATGAGCGCCATATCATCAATTTTTTTCAGTATGGGGCAGAGTAAACTTATTAATTATGTATTTAGGATATACTGTACTTCTCAATATTCTCTCTTCCAAATGTGCCCAAAATACTCGCCTGACACCTGTCCTAGCTGTCTGAATTTATCGTTTTTGTTTCTTTTTTTTTAACCTAGCCTAAACTAATAAAAATTAATTTATTTTGCCTGCCCTGTATGCGGGCAATCGCTCGCAGCCTACGAGCAGATAGAAGCCCATATTGTCTATGCTAAAGCAGGAATAAGAGTGGAATATTTTTGATGCCAAAGTACTGTAGTTATTGTGTTACGCAATTTTAATCATATGATGATCATATATTTCGCTCGCATTTTATGGGGACTGTGTAGGTGTTTCTGTGTATTAAGCTGGGTAGAAATTGCAGGTTTTTCTACGATTGCTATTGGGGATCAAATTGCCTGCTTTTAAGATGTTTGCTGCCCAACAGTAGAGTTATTTAGATTTAAGCAGTAAATTGATGATAGTTAAAATACACGGATTATACTTTTTGAACGGAAGATCTCAATTGGAATTTACGATTCGTGAGAATCGCCAGCCAACATTTGCTAGGTGATCTTGGAATCTAAACTGCTCATCGTCGTTTTATTATTGTTGGGATGGAAATCTCAGATGATCTTTGATCGAGTGATATATCTTTTCGCCGTATTGTATTTTTTGTGAAGTTAGCTAAAACTTAAATAAGCCTCTAACATTTTTGTACAATAGACATGTTGACTTTATTCGCTATTAGGTCTCTCTGAGCGTTAATCTCAGCTGTGCTCTTACTAGAAGCCAGTGTTTAGCTTTTCCTTGCTTTACTCGTGGTGGCGCTGTAATAATGTCCAAATGCACCGCCAGGGAGTCAATTAATAACTGTAGAATGTCTATTGTATGTTTTGTCCTGAGCTACAGTATAGGTTACTGCCGCAAATGCCACCCAAATTT
The DNA here is from genome assembly GCA_034687865.1 of Kryphioiulus occultus. NCBI lineage: Eukaryota > Metazoa > Arthropoda > Diplopoda > Julida > Julidae > Kryphioiulus > Kryphioiulus occultus. Next base: position 6,152 of record JAQGAF010000466.1, on the reverse strand, counting down.
CTCTGCCCAAAAATGTTTTATCCATGACTTCATCCCTTTGACCCTCAATATAAAAAAATCTTTCTAGGCCTAAAGATGAAATATCTACCCTCGCATGTTATTTTTTAGTTTTAGTTTTATTATAACCGTATAATAAAATCAAAAACAGGCTATTGTTTACAAAGTGAATGGTGTGAAATTTCTAATAAAATCCTAAAGTCGTCGTCACCCACTTGCAACGGTTACAGGTAGTACCAGGTTGTTCAGACATATTGTTTCAACATTTTTGGCTGATACCCAGAAATATGTAAATTCATTTTTAGCATGAATACCTTCGAATCGTGCGTTGCCTCTTATTCCAAGTTATGTGAATTTTTCATTTTATTATTTTTTATTTGTATCATTCGTACGAAAACAACTTTCGGCTGTTATTTATGATGATTATGAAGAATAACTTCCCAAATGCCATTTGCACTTAGGAATTCATTTATGCAGCATACATTTACATGTAGCTTTGACGCCTTTTTTAAATGTTTGATTACGTGCCCACGTGGGTGTTTCAACCCTTTCTGTCATCCCCACAGTTTTACCTAAACGAGTTTCAAAGCTTTGGTTATTTTTTCCTTTACCTCAACCCGTTCGAGGGGGACAGTATAATTGAATTCTTATGGTGTATATGGAATGCATGGGCGGTGTTATGGCTGTTGTCATGTCACCTATCTGATGTTCACCTGGGTCGTAATTGAATTAAATGGCATTTAGTAAGGTGAGCCTAAAAGAAATTCTTTATGAAATTGGTGAAGTTTCTGAAATATTTTTAAGTTTTATGAAGCACCGTTTGGTAATAAAATATAATTGGGGATGCAAACATGCGCTACTGAATGTTACCTGTATGGACTTGTCACATTCAGCTAAAATTCAAAACAGAATTCTCGGAATACATGTATTACCATTTAAATGCGAAGCTCTTTTAAATGGTATTTGTTATTTGGTGTTACGAAACACTGTCTGGCTTACAAGTTTACATGTTTCTAGGAACCCAGAAACATAAAACTTAGGAAGTACGTACAATACATGATCACAGATCTGACAAGCCCAAAAGTAAGGAAAAATAAAAGCAATGGCCGCAGAATTTTGAAAAAATCATGATTTATTATTGTTGCATTCACAGAAAAAGTTGTAGAGGCTTGTTGTACTGGCATTTAAATGCATATTTATGGGCTGGAGAAAGTGCAGTAAGGAGATTTTGTTACATTATTTCTTCAAGAACCCTGGGTGGTACGTTCTACGCGAAAGAGAATATCAATTACTGTAACTTAATTTTAATATTTTTGCCAGAATGGTGCCCAAACACGGACACCGATGTTAAAATAATGCTAATATAATGTAGGCATGTGTCTGTATATACATTACTGAAAATGGTTCAAAGGAAATGTTAGGTAATGTTTTTGGTTCGTTTTCCCGAGGTCCTACACAAAAAATTAAATTTTGTCCATTCCATAAGATTGTGGTGTAGATGCACATGTGTATCGTACTCGTAGGACTCATTGGGCTACTAACAGTATATATTATACAGTTTGTTGTAAGGGGGCGATTTACCATATATAAAATAACCTTTTTGAGCATTAGTCATGTTTCAACCAAACTATTGTCGATAACGTCAAGCATACCACTCAATGGCTTCATAAGATTGATTTCTTATTATGGATAAACGAATAGGCTACAGTATGTTCCTTTTGAATGAGTCAATAGCATGTGAGACTCGTCACTTGAGTCAGTTTGAAGACGTGGTTTGCAGATAGTTGAAAATGATGTTATGAGACTTGTGGTTACATGTCATCTGTCATCTTAAATAATCATGCATGTCTCGGTGGTTTCCTCTATACCTCATTCTAATTTTATTCGTCATTACCCTATTGTACATTTCATTAGTTTTTGGAGATAACAGTCGCCCATTATACGTGTGAGAGTTGTTAGACTCACAATTTATTGTTTTCACGTGGTCGAATGTGGGCAGAAGTAAATTATTCCTATGAATTGTTCCAAGGATCGTGAACTAGTTATTATGATTTATCCTTTTATTACGGACCTGGCCCTTGCTCTTGTTTCTAACCTGTCCAATATGGGGTATTTTGAAATACATTTAGCATCTCCACGACCCAATCCAACTTTTTCAAAATCAGAAACTCAGCTGATTTCCAGTTTTGCTCCCCCTGCAGAATTCTTTAATAAAAGTTCGGTTTTTTATTACGCGTTTGCCAAGACATGCACATTTTACGCCAAGCTATTGTATACAAATTTACAGACAATGAATTCCTGCAACGTCTGGTTAGGCACGTGTCACCACCTATCATCAGCCTCATCATCCTTATTTGCATATTTCAAACAGGTTTTTTTTCTTACTCCTATCTACACGTTCCAGTTTGAATCACCAACATAAATGGCGCACTCCTGCCTTCGGTTTGGTATAACAATTGTTATATCAGTAAAGTTTTTTTCTATGCTATGACCAGGGTTCATTTTAAGATTCATTATAAATAAAATTTTACGTATGGGAAGATCAGAACAGAGCATTTTTAACTGACTTCTGAGAACTTGGCAAATTGACGTCACTGGCTTCCGTTTTATGGCATAAATGAAAATTGGAAATAAAAATTTGGATATACTACAATATACATGTACATGTACTCCCTGCTCCAATTGTGCACAAAATATGTACATTTTAACCCTAGAATAGTATTCATGAATGATACCTGTTCTGGCTGTTGCAATTTATTCTTTTTTCATTTTTGTTTCGTTGTATTTAAAAAATTCTTTTGTGATTTTTTGGCTTATCCTGGCCTAAATTAACCTATTCTAACCTAAACTAACAAATCGAACTTTCTTTATTTGGCTGCACCTAACAGTAGGCAATCACTACCAGTCTACGAGCCATTAGGAGAAGCCCACTTTCTCATTGAGTCTAAGGCAAAGTATCGTAGTACAGCCGAAAAAATACTTTCTTCTGAAAACGTTGGCTACATGAAAGCTCCATCTAAATGTCGATTACTTCATAGACGCCAGTTTTGATACTTAACTTCATAAGACTGTAGATGTACAGCAGGCAACGCATAAAATTAATAACCCAAATCCAATTTTTCGGTCAAATTCATTTTGGTGCGAAATCCACGAGCTCGCGCAAATTTTAATTAAATGTGAGATAAAATTTCGAGTCACTTCCCTGAAAAGCTTAACATTTGCTCAAGAAATTGATAGGCCTAATCGTTATTTATTTATTGGCGTTGAACAGGGTGGGAGATTACATAGTACCGAAATGAGCGCTTAGCCAGAGGGCGCTGCCTGCGGGCTCGTGGTAGAGAACAATTAAGTTGGAAATTAATAACACTTAACCTGTCGTGCATAATTAATCACCGCAAATTCCGGATAAATGCCAGATGAAGGGAGCTGAAGCCATCTATCTGAGAGCGCCAGATGCAAACCGTCGTTAGGAAAAATAAGGGAAAAAATGGCTGGGAAATAGGCGAGGGCATTTAGAGAAGAAAATTTAGCTAATTTAATTTTTCTTTTCTCATTAATCAAGCTTGATTGGGGAATTCCAACCAAACAGGACCAGCGTGGATTAATTATTATTGTGGTGACACTGATGGAGGAATTATATGCCCATGATGGCACCATCGAACAGCGCTGCTGTCGAGGTCCAAAGTCAGTGAAACCGTGGCGCCATCTGTGGTCATCAGATGCATCCGCCACATCTCGATCTAACTAAACGCGTCCTTTAGCTTTCTTTTGCGTAATTATGATTTTTGAAGTGTGAAGAAAATTGCAATGTTACCAAGGCCCAAACATTAGTGCAAATCGAAATCATACAGGCTGACCGGTATTTAACGTTGGTATTTACAGTATTTCTCCTATTGCATCAGTACTTGATCGATGATATTTTTATCAGAAATCCCAAGTTTATTATATAAACTATATTGTAAATGATCAATCTCTATCTGTAGTCCAGCTCAGATTGTTCTCTAATAGATGGCAGCATTGACACAAATTGACTTTCCTGTTCAATTACTGATGAAATCGTAGCCTATGTCCTGGAGAGTTGATTATGTGTCCTTGAAACTTATAAGAATTTGATTTCCACAAGTGATAAGATCGATTGAACCCAGCGGAGTCCCTTTGAAAGTTACACACTCACGTTGTTTTCTCCATAATGTCCTTAATTTTTAATGTATTTGAACGTACATGTAGGTGTCAGCTTGCTAAATAGTGTCGTTAATTCGATTAATTCGATAACAGTTTATGTTTGGCTTTCGCATTATTAAGCCATTGCCAAGAACTGTATAAGTTAGGTTTTTTTTTATTTGAAAAATGCTTTTAGTCTTGCCCACCAAAATATTAACGGCCTATATTATCTTTATTGGCTATTATTACGGACATAAAAGACGTGGGCAAATTGAATGCTCGGTGAGGGAGGGGGTGGGAGGTGTGGAAGACAAAAAATCATCATAGATAGTAAAACTATTTGGCATAGCCGGCGTTGCCCAGGAAGGGAAAATATTTCCCAAAGGGGATTTTTCATTGCCCCCGAATAGTCCGTTGCATCTTACGTAACGATCATTTTCAGATTTTCCGATCTACGGTATTTCCCCTCTTAAGTATAACGGAAATGTGTGCGATGAGCTGAGTTAAGTATGTCCCCTTCTTACTATGTTCTAAGGTACTCTTACTTTCGTACACAAATACCCATTGGTGTGTCCTGAAGGATACAACTCAAATCACTGTATTTCAAATGATTCTTATCCAGCATAGCCTACATTTAATCAAGCCATTTGAACTAAATGACGATTAGTTTTCAGTAAGTTTAACTTGGCCCAATAAACGAACAGTGCATTTACTGTCGTTGAAAACACCATGCAGCATGAGTCAATCGAAATGCCTTGGCCATGTTTCTCAGCAAGACAAATCAATGTAACCCCTTGAATGGATGCTTGTTTTCTCAGATTTTTTGCATTCCCTCTGTCGGCTATACCGAGGACTATTTATTGTTGTTCGGAAATTTTTATGCAAGGCATCATCAGTCACACCGAAGTAAATGCTTTGCCTTGGCCACTGGGCTGTCCGAATTTTGACATATCCCGATTTGTTTCTGTTCGCTATGTGACCTCAGCATTTCTGTATACAAACACAGCTATATTATATACTTATGTCTCCCACGCACTGTATATTTATTGCAGAGCCTATACATACATACATACACGTTCATTGAGATCAAAATTTTGATCTGGTCATTTCTGTAATTCCGAATATGCTTCGAATTCCGCTCGGGAGGGAAATGCGGTCCAACCTGCTCAAATTATTTACGATTGTGTTTGTAAGTAGGACATTTTGCGCTGATTATTATTTTACCGGCCATTAATAATCCCCAAGTTCATTTATCAACTGGGAAAAATGAAATTAAAAAGCAGCGATAACGCTAATACCGAGGGTAACAAATTATCTGTAGATATTTGGAATTTAATATATAAACTGGTTCAATCGCATATGTCATTATTGTTATTGCCTTTATAAAATTTGAAACTTCCACCTATTGACATGCATCACGCGATACATCTTAATAGCTTTAATATATGCCATAAAATAGAAATATTTTATTTCATATTTATTAACTGAAATAGCCAAAAAAAGTTGTTGGAAAGAATGGTTGGAGCTAATTTTTAAACTTGTTTGAAATGCACTTACAACTAGACTAATTATTTTATGGAAGAAAAAATGCAAACCAGATATGGGAATGGCATTTTTAACAATTGATTGGATGTTTTTACACTGATTTTGGACGCCTAAGTTTCTGTTGTTTTTAACTGCTTGCCTTCATTTAATAGTGGCATTGTTGTTATTGGCCTTTACTTGCATCACGAAGTGAGTCCTTAACCATGGGCGCCCGCAGAGGGGTGCAAAAGGGGCATTTGCCTCCCCACCCTGGAAATCAAGTTAACATGGAAGGTATGGGCAAAAAACATGGATTTATATAAATTTAGCCCCTCCCTGGCAAAAATCCTGCGGGCGCTCATGGGGACAACTCAGCCGAAACTCAACTCAGCAGAAACTCAACTCAGCAGAAACTCAACTCAGCAGAAACTCAACTCAGCAGAAACTCAACTCAGCAGAAACTCAACTCA
>JAQGAF010000465.1:0-51028 GCA_034687865.1 Kryphioiulus occultus | reverse complement strand
CGGTTATACCTCCAGACCTCCCCTTGGTAGATTATCGTCCAAGTTACAAAATCCCTCCCACACTGGAAAACCTATTCCAACACGTAGTGTATGACCATTCTGAAATCGTGTTATGTCAAAAACGTCTTGTACACAAATCAACTAAGATCAAAGATAACGTTCAAGCATTATGTCATAGTCTTGAGGGGGAGGAGTGGTTGATCGAATGATGACAAGGGGAAGGTCAATCAAATGCTGAATCATTATTTTTGGAAATAAAAATTAAGGTGACAGTCCATCATACGTCGTCAAGTTTGCAAAACATTTTTGAAAAAAATTGACGAAATTCCATCTATTTTTTTTGCTAAAAAATGTCACTTTGTTTGACTTTGTTTTGACCAATGATGATGTCACCACTTAGTTGAAGGTGCTTTAAAATTTTCAATGTTGCTGCAGGGAGAAAGGGAGTCTGAAAAATCATGATTTTGAGATGACATAATTAAAATTTGACAGCCTACATATTTATATAGTATCTGACATAATCACAGACTCGTGAACATTGACAGTACGGAATTTAAAGGATAATTTGCAGTTAGTATTTAGTTAACAGTTAGCAAAGACGTTTACCGAACAACTGGTACCAGGTTAATTGATCTCAGGTGAGAAGCCATATCAAAAATGTTAAAGAGAATATTGTGTACCGAGTGCAGATGATGCTCCAGTCCATTTAGCAAACCTTCAGTCTCAAGTGATGTCAGTGTATTAATGTTAATTCTTTAAATGCAATTTGTTGAAATTGAAGAGGCACATTCAAGGTTTGTCAAAGGAATGAATGTTACACGACTGCCAGCTCAACTCATTGCCTTCCAAATTATTCCTGCAAATGCTCACTTCATTATATTTCCAAATGATCCAAGGATTCAAATTAAATTATTCGGCGAGCATTCCTAGGTTATACGACTTAATTCTTTGAAGATGTGTTTGAGATAGGGCAGGACGGGATTTTAATTAGTGCATGTATACTGTATGCAGTTCCGGTAATCAATATTGAGGAGGATGAAGACAAACTTAAGATTATAAAGACTGTAAAACATGCATCTATCTAAGTGCTTTTACTATTGCATACAGTATATTGCACTAAATCTTACATAGGCATTTCCAGTAGTTTCTATTACTGCATTTGAAGCCATCTATATATGAAATTACTGTAAAAACGTTCGTTTCCCAAATGGAAAGGAATGCAATGTGAAATGCATTACGAATTGCAAAATGTATTGCAAATGCATTGGTCGTTTTTATCGCAACACGAAATACATTTGGTAATGTAAACAACAATGCATTTCACTAATGCATTACATAAATAAGATATACTGACTTGTGTATTTCACAATGTATTTCAAAGTCATACTTACAAAAGATTTGTGTGCTGCTTTGAGTTGAATGAAATTGGCGTATTTTTTATTTTTAAACTATTTCATCACCAATTCTAATTTATTGAATATCTTAGATGTTTTTTAAATTCAGAATTGGGATTTTTTAAACCTTGAAATTATGAAATATAACAATGCTTTTGACATTTTACAATACATGGAATATAAATTGTAAAAATGCATTCTTCAATGCAAATAGAATACATTACACTGCATTACGCAACACATTCTCCAACACACATAATACATTGCAATATACATTCCATAATGTATTACAAATGCATTTTCAAATATATTTGTCAATACAGTTTGACACTAAATTTGTCTCAATCTACAGACATGTTAAAATGTATTTTCCAATGTATGTCTTATAATGCATTTCTAAATGCACTACTATTACATGTGGGTATTCACCTCTTTTTTTTTCGTAAGTTCTTAAAACTTGTAACAAAACATTGTTAACCATTTAATCTGTGCTTCACGATACCTTTTGGATAGTCCTTGCCGTTTCTTTGGCGACATAACAATGGGGGATGATTTCCTATCACATCAGTGCAAAGCTTAATATAAAACGGTTTTTAGCGCTGTAATTAGGAAAGGGAGTCAGTTGGCGTCCACCCTCTTTTTCATCTATCACACCACGTTGAATCTGCGGCTAACTTGGAAAATAAGGAAAGGAATATTTTTTTAGTGGAACCAAGATTAACATAGAAAGGGGGAAAAAACTCCATCAAGATTGTATTTTGTTTAAAAAAAAGGTTAACTGGGTCCTGGATGGAATCACGCGCGGATCTTCTGGAGAAAATTGATAGCAAACAAACCCGAGGAATGACTCCATCAAACTCAATTTGTTGTGGCTGACTTTCAGGATCTTTTATCATACAACTTTTTTGGAGCTCGGCAAAAAAATGTAAATGCATCTTGGCTTAGCCTGACATCAAATTTATTGTTTTAGTTCTCAGTGGAATAAGACATTTTATCAAAATTCAAGTGGGGAGCTCGCAAAAACTTCTTAGTTCCTCGTAAACATCTTGAAATAGATGACAAAAAAGCCATGAAATGTAAAGACGACAAAAAACAACGTGTCACACAGTCACCCGTAAATTGCTAGTGCAGAAGCGCCAAGATTTTTAAAACGTGCTAATGCGGCATACCAGACATTACTCAGTTTACTCTCGAAGAATCCTTTAAATTTATGGCACCGCAATTTGAAATGTGGATAATGCTGCACATTCAAAACTCTTCCAAACTGGTTGACAAACTTAACAATGACTATTTAAACCCCATTTTAAGCCTGTTCCAGATGATCTCTCCTACTTAAAGTGCACAACCCTGAAAGTTAGTTGTGTAAGGGCCACTACAAGACTAATAAATTGCATTTCAATTAGCGTTTTTGCACACCCAGCCCAGAGTGTATAAAAATGTGAGTTTCTCGTTCGCAGACTAGACCCATGCAGTTAAAAGCATGATAATGGCAATTCATTCCCACACATATAATAATGCAAGTAGATTGTTTCATTTCATTTCATGTTCATCTCATTTGGGAATTGGTTGGAAGTCGACTTGAAAATGCTATTTGTTGCTTTTTATTGCTTCATGAAACTCTTAATAACAGCATTAAGACGCGCATCAATAGATTGTCTTCGCAGCAACAATGCTGTTTCCTACGCGACTCTTCGCTTTGCTTTTTATATTCACTGCATGAGAGGTATTTTTTTCCCGGGCTGAAATTGGATGACAAGAAGTAAAAACAATAACATCTTAGCTTTTGACATTATGAGGTTTCGCGGGTGCCTAATTAACAGGGATTTGGGCGCCAATGATTAATGACTTAACGCTGGCAAGCATGAGGGAACTTCAATATAAACAGAAGTAGCTGCTTGCTATATTCCCTATATGACCATGGCGTTGAAAGAATTAACGCAAAATAATAGTGTGCGCCAGTATGCAGATTGAAGTGGAATTAACCAGCTTCACGTTCTAGATACTACCAGATCGATGGTGCTTAGCATTACTATCTGAGAAAATTTCGCACAAATCAGAAGGGCATTTGGGTGTACTTCGATATTCTCCCTGCTCCAGCATAGACACTAAGAATTACAGCTTCTCCTAATGGCTCGCAGGCTGGCATTGATTGCCTGGTGGTTAGGGGTAGCTAAATCAGAAATTATATTGTTAGGTTTGTGGAGTAGCGTTAGGCTACAGTGTAGGTTATATCCCTGCTTCTCAGACCTTGGAAAAGCACCCAGTTTTGGGTAGTGGTTTTTCTTTGTGTAACGACTTCGGGACACTCATAAAATCTCAAAATGTACTACAAAACTGTTGAATATTGTTCAGAATACTCTTAAGCAGTCTGTTCAGTAGTGATTCGAATAAATAATTTTGCAGATAATATTTTACCTGAATTGGGTTCAAATTGACTTTACTGATTAACTAACAATTGTAAGAGGTTTTGTGTTACCAGGACTTTATGACAAGCAACTTTGGGTAAACAGGAGATTCTGATAAGTGATATTTGGGTAATGAAGTAAATAAGTTTGGTAAGTTGGAGGTTGAACACTCATGAAAGGATAAGTTGCGACAGGTACGACAGGTGTCATTCTAGACAAGTAGAATGTACTAGCCAAATATATGCTGTGAAAGCTTAGCCGTACATTTCGTGAAATGTTTGAGCAGTTTGTGCAAAAAGAAATGCAAGTCCATCGTGATATGTGCATAAATATTTATTTATGCACATATCACGATGGACCTCGTAATATTGTCTATACTAAAGTGTCAACAGTATGTATTGTCAGAGACAAGATTAAGTCTATTTACACAACAATTACCGTCACATCATACTTGTAGATAAAAGTGAATTTTGCATACAACATTCGATAATTGGAAATTATCACCCCAAATTAATCCGTTTCAAATGACAACCAGGTATACAAAAATATCTTTGGCTTCGACGTTCAATCCCACCCATAAATTGGGAGAAGAGAATAGAAACTAAGGAAGCCACCGGCCCACGTGATGCCAGCAGGCTGACGTAAAGCAGAATCAGTTTCATTGCGGTGTCAATTTCTCAGAAACTTTAACGTCTATTTCGCCATGAAGCATTCTCATGGTTTGTTTGCTTTTAGATATCGATCGAAACTCCACCAATCCCTCTTTTAAGTATTTGCATACAGCCCGAAAGCTAGCATGGAAGTACGACTATTTGCTTTGTTCATGCGCCATGATTGACACTAGATTATATTTACCATAATACAAATGTCAAATTACATATCCCAAATCCTCACCCAAACAAAGCCAAATTAACTCTCTCTGGAAAGTGGATGTGCAGCAAAATCAAAGTGCACGAAAGGCTTAAATCACACGCTGAACTTCGATATTTTAAGCACATTAATTTGTGTGCATTAACACTTTGTAATAAAGGACATACAAGAGGTTTAAACTGTATTTAATACTTTAGGTTGCATGCATAACGTGCATACAGTGCACATTGGGGAACGCTATCTGTTTTTTGAAAATAGGAAACCTCAAACTTGCAATGAATTTCGTTTTAAAAATACGTCATCAAATAAACCTAAGATTAGTGCGTTTACATGTGTCGACCGCTACAATGTTTATTTACAAGCATGTTTGTAATTAATTTTGATGTGGATTGGAAGATCTGCGATAATCCTTGAGAACTGATTTTGGCGCTTCTTAAGTCGCATCTAAGTTCACAGCCCTATGGCGAGTTTTAAGGAATTCACCATGACTCGTGAAATTTTGCAAATTGTTCATGCAATTACTATCTGTATGCTATTCATCAAATTTAACTTTACTAATATTGTACACTGTACTATACACTAAAGTACCATGTTTGTTTTTATCGTAAACAAGGTTAAAACGAACAATCACGAAACGATATTGCAAACAAGGTTTGTTCATTCATCATCCATCATCTTCAACATTTAAACACAAATGGGATTTTTATACTTTGGGCTGAAAATGCTTCATGCTGCGAAAGATGAGCCGATTAACGAACACTTTCGATGCGGATGAAACCGTGAGAATACCACAAAGTACATGACCCGGTAACAAAATTAATTTATTGTCATATTTGGATGGATTTTGGTAGTTTCTGCTTGAGATATGCACAAGATATTTTATTTAAACTCTGGGATTGTGTATAGCACACAGGAATGATACCTACCCTATACATGTATAGCTATTGGAAACTTATCCTTCTCATTATTTTTGTGTGTTTCACAACGAAGTATTTACAGACCCCCTAATTATGAGGATTTTTACCAAAATTGCATTTACCAAAAAATGTTTCGATTTAATCTGAAAATTTGTTCAGAAATTATGAATTTTAGCTCATAGCAGTAACAATAAAGCGAATGATATGAAAAAAAAAATCGCTGTAGTTTGTTTTGCAGAACTGGGTCAAAAATGATAGCTTTTAACCCAAATTTTATAAAACAAAATAACGAAATTATTATTTAGCCACACCTACATGTACATGCTCATTTCCGTCATCATTTGACTGACCCCGCCCCCCTCCCCCCCTCAAAATGTGATGACATAACGCACCCAGTGTAATTTATACTTTAGCTGCCCCTTACCACCAGGCAATCAATGCCAGCCGACCAGCTGCTAAGCTAAGAAGAAACCCCTTTCTAATAGTGTCGGTGCTCAAACAGGGACAATAACAAAGTACACCCTCAAATTTAAATTGTGTTGGCGTCGAAACTCACAATATTGCAACTTCCAACCTTAGTTCAATGCAGTTCAACTCAATACCCTACAATCAACAAGTTACAAGAGTACCATGTTATGGGGGAAAAGGGTGTAATCTAACAACCCAATTTATTCAGCAAACGTTACTACATTTTCATTTTTAACCTGAATTCCAAATTACTGGGATAATTCAACTAACTTTGGATGTACAGTGATGAGAATTCCTTGATTCAGATTACCCCACTTGTTTGATTGTCCTCAGGATACCATTATCTGAAATTTACTTGAAAAAGTGAGTGGATGAACCTTTCATGCAAAACTCTTCCACGATCGTAAAGAACACGAGTGGAGTGAGTTTTATAAGTTCCAAGAAACCCCCAAGAAGCTCAATTAAGGCTCTCTCTTCGGACGTTTGCATCTCAGGCTTCTTTCTCGAATGTTGGTGCCTCATCCGAGCAATAAATCAATAAACTGGGCGATTCAGCAGCAACAACAACAACAAGAACTGTGGTCCACATCTAATAAATGCTCGCCTGAAATATCTCTTTCCTGAGCGCTCGAGACTCATTCCTCTAAACCTCCATTTCTTTATACAAAAAGAAACTGATGGCATTTTTTTCTTCACTTTTTCTCTGAAAGTCGTAGCTGTATGAAGCCTACCCCATCCCCTTCGGTCTTCTTTCCCTCCCACAGCCTGTCATGATTGCCTTTGCAAGAGAAAACGCATCAGTTACTGCTGAAACGGAGCCCATCAGTGAGGCCCTCTGTCGGCGAGTAGCGCCACCTAGCGGTTGCTCCGCGAATGACAAACACCAGTCTTTCAAATTATCGGCTCAGCCCGTCCACAGGTTGAATTTGCAGTAAACATTTATGAGGCTCGCGTCGAGTTTACTATTGATTATCAAGGGCGAAAGAAAATACATCACGTTAGGCCTAAGCCACAACCTTGTTCAACCATGGTGGTAACTGTATGGTCAGCCGATAGGAATTCCCTCAGAGGCCATTCAAAAATCCCGGGCGCAAATTGCGTTTTTTAGTCTCCTCCTCCTTCGTCATGCAAGTCCATGCTCTATAAAACAGGAGATCTACTGTAACACAACCACAACAGAATGGAATCTGATGATTAAATTTCAATTTTATATTTTCATGCAGTAATTTTCAGCAGATTTCATCCATCAGTCGTGGGCATGTAGAGAATCGCTATGATTCAGCAATGGGATGACGTGAAAGTGAATGTGAAATTATCATTTGAGATAGTAAAAGTGATAAATGTCGTAATTGTTCGAAATTAATTCCATAGCAAGAACAATGGGAAGTTTCATGAGTTTCAGAAATGATTAAATTTGATTGATTTAACAATATTTTGGACTAGATGCACATTTCCTAATCCAGCATTTTAGTCATCAAAAACGCAAAATATGCATTTTTTTATTCGAATTATCACGTGACTAAGTAATTCATCATGATGTAATATACTGGCCAACTTTTTTTGGTATTTCTTAATAGATGACGTTGTTTTTGTTGATAAAATAACGCATTTTTAGATATAAATGATCATTTGAGATCAGAAATCAACTCATGGATGTTTCTAAAATTTATTCCAACAGAAAGAACAATGGAGAACTAGCAAGAATTTCCGGAATTTATTTAAGTTGATTGATTTAACAATATTTTGACTAGATCTAGATGCTGATTTCCAGCATTTTAAAGTTAAGTTTGCCTTATGACATCAAAAACAAAAAATATGTATATTTTATTCGCATTATCTCGTGATTAGTCAATTCAACATCACGTCAACATTGGACAACTTTTATTGGTCATTTCTTAATAAATGGCGTAATTGTTGCTGATAAATAACAAAATAACGGCTGTTTTTCGATAAAAATGACGTCGTTTTTCTATCAAAAATCACAAATGACAACTCGGAGTGACATGCAGCATGGCCAACTTTTTTAGCCATTTTCGATACTTTTTTTATGACAATGAAGAAAATTACGTCATCTTGCAGAATATTTGTGCTACCTGGGTGTTTTCAAATTTAAGATGTCACGTCACGCTTCATAGTTGCCATTCTTGAAAGAACTAGTAGAATAAATGAACTTTTGTAAAAAAAATTAACTAGTAGAATACAAGTATACAAGTACACGTAAGCTTATTTTCTTCATTTTAAACATTATACAAGTACATGTACCCCATTAACGTCAACTTGGGGTGACATGCAGTATGACCAACTTATTTTTCGCCATTTTTGATAATTTGTTTATGAAAATGAAAGATTGTCATCTTGCCGATTTGTGCTAACTGGGTATGTTTATAAATGTAAGATGCCACGTGATGTTTCGTAGCCCCATTCTTGAAAGAATAAGATAAATGAGCTTTTGTAAAAAAAAAATAATTAACTAGTAGAATACATAATACACGTAAGCTTATTTCTTCATTTTAAACATTATATAAGTACCCCATTAGCAAACTTTGGATCGTGTGAACGAAGAACAACTAGATACTTTTCGGTCGTCAACCGACAACAGTCACCATTTACATTCAGAAATTCTTGCTACTGTATTTCAGCATCCTCATAAATTACACAAATTAAGTACCATACGTGGGTTTCATCCTAAATTGGCTGGCAAAGCGCATGATTTGCTCCACCCACCCACGAAATGCATAGGGGCGCTGTCATCGAGATGCATTTGAGATGTTAAGACTTCACCTATGGTACAGTAGCTCAAGTATGATGTGACATTTGAAAATTGCATCACATCTAGCGACATAAAGCCCACGTGCAAGTTGCGACGCAATTCTTTGAATTAAAATACGAGTAAAGATGCGCTGCAACGCTCTCCCACACTATTAGGTAATTGATGACGGCCATTATCGGTGGCATTGGTTGCTTTTTCAGCCAACCAGAACGGTTCAAATCCAATAACCTGAATGTTGTTTACATCCAGATGAATGGTTTCGTGGATGGAAAAGTGGCAAAGACAGAGGAATACAATTTCGATTTTTCTCCCTCTATATACTTACTTCACTGCACCCCAGCTTTTACAGCGTTGCAATCCGCTCAGTGCGTGTATCATGACAAAAATAAATCAATGGGAGATTTCTCTCGCTACACGTGGATACCTATTTGCTGGGGGCTCCAAGCCTATTCCCTCTTCGGAAGACATTACCGGAGATTTCCGCACCGCGTTAAACATTTTATTAAAATTAACTTTTCGTTCGCAGTTTAGCGTGGGCAGCTGGCGTGCTCTGTATCGGCTGGCGTTAAAATCAGAATTAAATTAATGCTCCTGATGGCATTTAATTTCGTTTGCCGTGTCGAGCAAACCCTATCCAATTTAAAGAGTTTGGCAACGAATTCAATCTTTGTGCAAATTTGTGTCACAGATGATAATTCAGGGCTGAAACCCGAATCCAACGAAAATATTCTACCGGTAGTGTTTCGTTGAAGCCGGAAATAAAATTGAGAAAAAAGGAATCAAGGTCTGGCGATAACACCCTGTTGAACGTTACGGAGATTGGTGCTGCAGGCTTCCACTTTAGTAGTATAGGAGAAGTCACCAGAAATGACTTCTCCTATACTACTCACTTTAACTTGTTTGCATTGCAATATACTGGAATATTCGATTTGGTCTTAAATTGACAGTAACGGTTAAAGAAAAATTGAAGGATAAACGTAGTTATAATCCCTGTTCCAAATGTTCCCATGATATTTATACAGTATTTAAATTCTAGTTTACCAGAATGACATTTAGTGTTTTAACCTAACCTAAACTAACCTAACAATGTATGTGCGATTTAGTTGCCCCTAACCGACAGGCAACCGCTTCCAGCCTACGAGCCATTAGGAGAACGCAACTTTCTTATACAGTTGCAATGTATATTGCCGGGCAGAGCTACACCCTATTAACTACAGCATTCTTCAATTGCAACTGTTTATTCCAATACTAGCAAATCCAATCACAGGGTTCCCCAGGCCTGGAAAACCTGGAATTGTCAGGGAAATTGGAACAGCATGGGAAAGTCAGGGAAAATGGATTTTACATCGCTTGAACTTCCCTCACATTTGGGTACAAAAACATGTGGTTTTATAAACAGTTATTTACGTCTCCTGTAAAATTTGGAAACTTTGAATTTCGAAGATTTACAAGTATACCATCGATATGCTAGTTATTGTGGAACACAAAAATCAAGAAATGACAATCAATTCTGTGGAGAAATTGCAATGAAATCTCAATTTAATGTTTCCTTATGGAAAGCTGCGTTATTTCTCCTGTTTTTATGTACAAAAGCAATAAATGCAATGTATAATATTCTTTGCGTTGATATACATGTATGTCATATTTTTGCATTTTCAGTGATCAGGGTGGTCAGGTAAACGTTTTAATACCTGGAAAAGTCAGGGAAATTAAAAATTTCAACTTAATGGACAAACGTGAATATTACATCTCAAACACCCACATTAATTTTTTGCCTTCGTTCAGGAAGCACCCAGTTTGAAACATGCCACTCCTCTTTAACGAGTTATGGGACTATTAAAACATTTTAAGCAGTGAAAAAAATAATGGCTACCTTGGCAGTAATATCTGCATAATCATCTTTCCTGCTCGTTGTTACTGATTTGCGCACAGGACACTCGAAAAGAGTGGAGGTACTGTATAGATGCGATAAGAATAATAATGTGAATCCCCTAATCACATCCACGTTGGATCTTCACAGTGCAACAAACCCATATCTTTCGGCTTTGATTGGTGGTGGGAGATTATGTCCTTTGCGAGAATAACGTGGATGAGGTAACAGAAATCACTTCAATTGACATGCAGCCTCAAAGTCAGTCACTATTTAGAACTTCAACTGTTAAGGTTTTCTGTATAATCAACTTATGTAACGAAGCCCAAGGCTTATGGGCAAAACAACACTGGAGAACATGAACGGAAATGTTCTACCTTTTTTAAGAATCGTTACTTCTGATTAACCTCCTTTATACCTGACTGTTGGTGGTTAACAATTCTTACATTTAATTGAATTTATTGCTACTAACTTTGTTTCGGTTACTGGATTTGATTCCCAATTGCTTCCCGATTAACCTCGTTAAGATATCTGAGGCGTTGGTTAACTGTGCTAATTGAATTGATTGCAAGTAACGTTGTTTCTGCTCTGGATATCCATGGCTTTCAAACGGATAACAGGCATTCTGGATTAATTAACTAGTTATTTGTGATCTATGAGCACAAGCAAACAACAGAAATTAGCAGGGATACAACAATAAGGAAGTTTTAACCAATGTCCATAGTCATCTGAAACCCTGGCAAGTAACTCACCTAAAGTACAGAACGTGCATGACAATCGTTACTGCACCATCTAGCACATGGCAGCGTAAAGCAACTCCTGATTACATTGTATAACCTCAACACTTAAGTTACAGATACAATCCCAACACTGATCCAAATTTTCCAGGTACATGTACTGTATATCATCTACAAGTCAGATTTTTGGCGACTTTGAAAAATTCTGGAACGCACGAGCCTGTGGTTGTCACATAATTTAAACAAAAATTTAGTGGATAACAGTTGCCCAAAGTCATTCCCCCAGACCTGGAAAAGTCAGGGAAAATGGATCAATAATACATTCTACATAGTAAGTTCTTAGTTAGCACAACAGTCTAGAGATGACGAGAACTTCTGTAGAAGAAATTAAAAATCTCAAATTGTCAATTTAAAAATATCAAACTCAGCAGTTTACTTCCTATATAATAATCCTTATCTAATAATAAGCAATAAATATATCATTCCTTACATTGGTGTATTCTATATTTTTGCATTTGCAGTGGTCGAGATGGTCAAGGAAATTTGTTTTAAAACTTGGAAAAGTCAGGCAATTTGAAAATTTCATTTGCAGGGGAACCCTTTTCATGTTTTTCCAACAGCACAACTAGGCCGATAGTTCCAATGTTCCATAACTACATTCTGATAATCAGTTATTAGGAGTATAAAAAGTCAAATATACACCCACCACCCAAAGTACTCAATGAAACTCGTGACACTTTCATAACATACTGTATAATTATAAGCAAGAAATGGAGCATTCCATACATTGCCATTTGCCATATTTTTACATTTTCAGTGACAAGGATGGCCAGGGAAATGTTTTAAAACTTGGAAAAGTCGGGGAAGTTGAACATGTCATCTCTTGATTTTCTAATTGCACAACTGTTGGAACCGGAAGTACCAATGTTTCATAACTATGAAAAGTTGTGATAACGAGGATGCAAAGTCGAATATATACATGTATGTACACCCACCCTCATGAGTTTTAAATTGGCTCTGTTCGACCTTTCAGTAAAATTCCTCTAATGGTTTTAGGAAACTTTCAAACAAAAATGTACGTCCTTTTTTAAAAATGACCACTTGGTATGAGGATTTGCATAAAAGGACAAAGATATCTGACAAGGTTTCTGCTTGCCGTCGCTAGATGGCGTCCCCTGCACTTCTGTGCCATTCCCTAATGATTGACCACGAACTGATATCGTCATCTACCCTACACTCCTCCCCCTCTTTGTTCCAACGCATCCTTCTTTGTCACAATTTAGACGGTATACATCCGCGACGAGGTTTCCATCCTGCCATATTACCCCCATCCTAGACATTCCCCTCTTCCTGTAAAGTTCCTCTCCATAAGACCATCTGGCTATTCAGTTACCACAGCAGATTACGTGTAGTCCGCCCAACAGCCATTATCCCCTCTATTCATTTTGCGTTATTTTTCATGTCTCCTGTACATAAAAACCAAAAATCCCCCTGCTTTATCTACCCCTAGTTTATTTCGTTTTTCAATCCCATTCGTTCGCTTCTCTCCCTTTCCATGATTCCAAATGGTGGAGCATTTGAAACACATTCTCTATCGCAAATTCCATTGCCAACGTCGAAAATTGAGTCACATCAATTAATATTATACACGCAATTATATTTCTGAAATGGGAATTTTATTTACAAATAATCTCTTAAACTACCAATCTAGAATAGTTGACCCCAACTCATGAGCTCAAATTTCACGTTTGAATAAGTCATTACTTAGTCAGAGCTAGGGTGGACTGTCATGATTGACATACAGTAATTGATAACTCGTTACATACCAAATACCTGCTTACAAAACAAACTTTTTTAAAAGTGCATGACAATTCAATTTAGGATTTTTCACCTTACAAACACTAATTTATAGAAAATATTAATCCACTCATTTTGTTATTTGCCATATCACAAAACCTGGCTGTACTACACATTAGACCCTGCTCTGCCATAGACACTATCAGTAAGTGGGTTTCTTTTAACGGTTCCTAGGTTGGCAGTGATTTCCTGACGAATGGGTAGCTAAATACAGAAATTACACTTTTAGGTTACTTTACGTATCCTAGACAGGTATACAGAAAAGTAGGGCTGAAATTAAATATTTTGTGACCATTTAGAGCAGGGTCAAATCCGTAATATAGCCTAAAATCATTTATAGTTCAACCACGGCCCATATGCGCTCAAATTTCATGTTTGAATAAGGCATTATTTAGTCAGAGGATGGACTGTCATGACTGACATACGGTAATTGATAACTCATATATTAAACAATATCAGATTATAAAACAAATAAACTATTTAAAAGTATCAGTTCAATGTAGGATTATTCACCTTACAAACACTAGTTCGTAGAAAATATTAATCCTACTCATGTTGTCATTTGCCATATGACAAAATATGGCTATACTACACATTAGACCCTGCTCTGCCATATACACTATGAGGAAGTGAGCTGGACAGGTACATGTATACTGGACAAGTAGGGCTGAAATTAAATATTTTGTGCACATTTAGAGCAGGGTCAAATCCGCAGAGTAGCCTTCAGTCATTTATGAATGATTATTTAATGTGTTAGTTTCCCATATCAAAACTGCATGACAGCGACAAAAATTTCATCTGAAAAGCATTGCAGTAGCTGTGCCGCCATCTTGGAGTTTAACATGCAGGCAAATTTTAATATTATGAAGGCACCTATCACTTCACAAACCTATTAAACGAAAACGTGTGAAGTTTTATTGTGTGCACAGCTGTAGATAAGCATTATAAATTAGCTTGTGAAATTAAGCTCTCACACTTCAAAGAGTAGATCAACAAGAATTGCCCGAATTCATTTACAGCACACAGTAATCAATCCAATTTACTGGGAGTTTATCGATGACTGCATTGCTGACATCTTATCAAGCTGCTTCTGTACATTTTGCCTGATGGGGAGAGATGTTTATGGACAGAGGGAACAGCCGTGATCCTCGAAAGAGGAGTCAAAGATGTCACGTTGACAACATTTGGAAGTATACATTTCATCACAAAATGTTATGACTAAGATTATCATAGAAGAGCAACACATTGCAACAACGCCGCAATATCCAAGAGAAATGATGCCAAACAGAGATCTTTCGACGAAACGTAAAGCATTTCAGTAAAACACTGGCAAGCGTCACTTGACAAAGATTTTCTTTTTTTTGCCAGGAATTCAATTAGTTTGTATGCAGAACTGTCAAAGGAACAAATGTTATTCGTTAAATGTGCCACGTGGCCTCAATTTATGGCATTGCTTCATCAGAAAATCAACAACTCATGTGATTTTATTTATTGCAAATGTTGGCGACAAACGCCGTATTTTTATTCATAAATTCACTTCAACAGTAATCCATTAAATACCATCTCTCGAGATACACACGTTTGATGTCTTATAAGGATGTTCTGCTCGATTGCGCAGTCATCTAGTTTGTGGATAAGATTCGCCATTCGGTAAACAAGAACTGATGCATGCGAATCCGTAATTCTTTCATGCAGTACACACATTTTCTTTTTTTCAATCTGTTTTGGTATCAATGCGAACTAGGCGAATAGAAAATATTCGATTTTAACAGCGTGGTTTTTTTTTTGGTGGCTGGCTAGATCAGCTTAAGGGAGAATATTTTGGAAATTGTTGGAAAAAAAAACAATATGCAAATGCGCTTGTTCAATACTATTTTCGCTGGGGAAACGGCAAAATCTAATTCAGAAGCATACACCTATATCAATGTTGTCTACATTGCCATGGGACTACCAAGCTGGAAAACCTGAAAACTCAGGGAATTTGAATTGAAAACTGGAGTTTTCAACCTCAACATTTTATTTTTGTTTGTTCAACATTTTTTGCTTATTCATTTTAATTCCGATAAATCAACACAAATTGATTGACCGAATATTCCATCATTCCCAATAATGATTTCTCCTTACGAAAAGATTTAACTCCTGTTTAGCTCACGGGTTCGCGTCAATGTCCTCATTGCACCACAAATTGTGGTAGGGGAATCCCCATTTTGTTGTTGTGGTGAAATCTTATGCGTTTTTTTGGGTGTGAAATAAACCTACAACATTTGTTTGCTTTTAAGTTGGCTTTCTATGTGAAACATTACCGTATTCAATAATTACACTATTTATTTTATAAAATGTATTAACATGAATATGTGATTAATTCTTGGGGGCAACCCATATTGTAGGATTGTTTAAAATTATATTTCTTAAACTTTTTGCCTTGGCATACATTTTCATTAAACTAATTGCTAGTAGCTACACGTTTTCTTCATATTATTCTGCATGCATTCATAACAAGTTTACTCACTAGTTTTTTCTTTAACATATTTTTTTTAAATCTGGAAAAATGAAAATATGGAGAAGATGGAAACTAAGGAAATTTCTTTTTCAGAACTATACACCATGATAGTACTGTTACGGATATCAAACAAAACAGTTGTTATTTCTTAAAAAACGCATTGTTGTTAATTCAATAAATGACGTTGAATTTGCTACATTTTTTTACTACTCAAATCGAGTCGATGATAAACGATGATGGACAGCGATTTTCTTTACGAAAACGACCAAATTCGACCACTACATAAGGTTGCACAACATTTATAAAGTGTTACGCTGATAAGTCCATGCATGTTGATCAAGCTAAACTACTTCTCTAAATGTGAAACGTCATTCGATGACTTCATGGGGAGAATTGCACCAATATTTGGCTCCAATATGGCGCCAATAAACTCATTGGTTCGATGCCCTCAATTGTCCTTTCTTTTACCGTAAAGACTTCAGATAAGCACATTCTTGCTAATGAGGGGCTAATTGTTAAGCCAGTCAATTGTGTTAATTTTACCAATTATGCGTGTTTCTTGTCATTTACAGGCATTAGCGACAACCTCGGGGTTTCAGAGTGCCGCCAGGGAACTCCTGGAGTGGTGTGCAGACACCCGTGCATTTCAACGAGCATTCGAGCAAGGACTTCTGGGTTGCCTTACGGTAAGCACGCACTAGGAGTGATCCTAATTGTCCAATAAACTGTTGCAGCATTCCTTTCCACCATCTCCCACTGTCTGAAAAGTCTCCCAACAGAGGGCGTTGGCGACCTCCTGCCCATGCCCAGCGCATGGTGGACAAGTGCCGCCCTGCAAGAATTACTGCCTGCTTTGGCACTCTATGCCGCACGAATTACACACGAATTATTATTTATACATATAAATGACGACGACTTAGAAAAAAATGAGGGTAAATGAACCACTCGAACCAAAAGTAAATGCCATTGTTTGTCTTAACTGGCTGAGGCCTCATGGGGGAAATGCAGTTCTTGCCTTAAATCTGTCATATA
This sequence comes from Kryphioiulus occultus, assembly GCA_034687865.1. Lineage (NCBI taxonomy): Eukaryota > Metazoa > Arthropoda > Diplopoda > Julida > Julidae > Kryphioiulus > Kryphioiulus occultus. Next base: position 34,208 of record JAQGAF010000465.1, on the reverse strand, counting down.
AGGCTAGTGAACTCTTCCTGGCTGCCCTGGAATAGCATTCGGTTAGAAGAATTTAATATGCGCGAGTGAAAGTAACTTGCAGGAAGTCATCTTATCACCACTGTTAAGTGCTAATTATATCGTGTACAGTAATACCCCAACTGCGAGCGAGAGAAACAGACAGAAAATGAAATGTCAATATTTCAGAGTCACTCTTTTTCGCTGCCATGCAACTGGTCTCAAGAACAGTGGGAATGTCCCTTTATTTCAACTTCGTTTTTTACTATGAACATGTACCAGTTTCAGTTTCGTGTCGATTGTAGCATTCAATGGCAAACCGCATTTAGACCTATACTGTAGTTAACTTTTTATCAATCTTTTTTTAAAGAAACGAAGAACTAATTATTTGGATGTGAATATTAAGTGCAACAATGAGAAGTGTTCAGTTTGTTTTGGCCTTGAACAAGTTCAAAAAGGTCATGTATAAACGCAGAAAGTCACTGAATTTCCTTGAACTGATGATGTAAATTAACTGTAAGTACAGTACCATTCCATGAGCTCTTGGTATATAGTGAACAAAAGACATCGATTGTGATCTAAACTAAGCACAAGTGGCAAATTTTCATTTCCAACACGTTCGACTTTTTGGTGCAAAGTTTCGAATTTCACAGGTTTAAATATACGGGGAATGGAAATTTGCATGGAATATCAGGATTATCTGATATTCAATCTTAAAACAAACTTCACAAAAACACATTTTAGAAGGTTAGAGATCGATTAAGTCAAACTGACTTTATCAAACGTGGTTATGGGTCAGTTGAAAATAAAACAAAATTATTTTACAAGTGCACTAAAACCATATACAGTATAGAATCTGTCTAAAATAACAACCTCTCCAAAATAATAAAATGTGCTAGTCCCGACTTGTGACCCATGTCTACAGTTGAACCTGTCTGATATAATATTTAGCACCGGTCCCAAGAGTATTATTTTAGACAGCTTCTACTGTATAGTAGAGGAAAATTGACAAATTAACTTAATTCAAAATTCATTATTTTTAGTTCATGTATACACTGTTTATATGAAAGTGATGTTACATTTTAACCAACAATATATTATTTATTATATTAAGCAGATTCCATATTAAGATTCAATACAATTTACCATCACCAGTTTTTTTTTCTGTGATTTTTGTTTAAAATGTCTACATTGAATGTGCGAGGATAAGTTCGCCCTTGAAGCCATTCGAAGTTTATTTTAACCCCCTTTTAAACTCCAGGGAGTTAGAGAAATAAATCCGCGCAAATCAATCAATACAGCGCGAGGTATAAATTGAATTTCACCTCCCTTGGTGATTAAAATAATAGAAACGTGTTATATTTGAATCTCGAAAAGGATAAAACTGGCGCAATAATTAATCTGGATAAAAAAAATGTGACTGTTTAACATCTCGGATTCTGGAGACCCGGATTCGATCATTTACAGATCGATTATATGACACTCTTATACGTTATGTGCGGTTTTCCGCAAGCTTTCTCCAAATACCATGATAAAGTTTCCTGACGATTCGACCACCTCAACGCTCCTGACCTCACTTTCCTTTTATTAGTAACCCTATACATGTTCATGTACAGTAGGTAGCGCTGCATGGTTGCTCTGGGATGTCGTTGTTAACTACTCGCTAAACAAAGCAGTACAGTGTACTTTCAACCAAAACTTAGATATGTGCAATTTAATAATACATTAATTGGGAAAAAACTAAGGCGTGGGTAATTGAAAACGTTATTGGGAAAACTTTTATGAAGGTTTTCGTATGGATACGTTGGCAATTATAGTAAAGCGTGATTTTTACCCAATTATTTCGTCAATTTGCTTCATCCATAATATGGCCGTTTGATTGCACATATTCTTTCTGTTGGAGCAGAACTGTTATACTGTATAGTTGACTTGGCTGCCATTCCTGACCCTCGTTACCAGCTGCGCGGAAATCAATGTGCCATTTTTAGATTACTTTACCGATATTAATTTTGGGTGGTTGGATTCGACGCCTTTATAAAAGGCAATGTTTTTAATGGATGGGATTAATCCGACTCATAATAATTCGCACGCGTTTGTCCGTCATCATCTCAATGGTTGCCTCGGTTGCTTTTGTTAAATGGCTAAACGTTTTTCCGTTAACGAAATAACGTTGCCAAAAATAGCCCCCTTTTCGAACGTTATTTAATCATGGATTAAAGTACGGGGTGCTATAACTTAACCTAGATTTGGAAGATGAGTTCAGAGAAATAAATTAAATTTTAAAATTTCCACTTTAGTGGGAAAAGCGAATAAAGTGAAAAGCGAATGTTCAATGATTCAAAATCGTTATCCATCTTTCGCAGTTTTCTTAATCATTTGTTCCTAAAATGATCGTTTAAATCAGTGATATTCAAACTCGATTCCCCCCCCCCCTGGTTAAATTCCTACCTACTGGAAAAACGAGGAAAAACCCTGGAAAGGCAGGAAATTTCTCATACGGGTCATGGAATTTTTATTTTGCCCACAATTTTTTAATTTTAAATTATATTGTAGACTGCCAACTTCACAGCCATTCACAGCGTTTTCATGTGGTGGTCAGTGTGGTTCAGTGTCGATTTTAGCATTTATAGCAAAGAAACTTGTCAATACAATAAAGCCATTTAGATCTACTGTAGTTAACGTCTTATCAATCGTTTTTTAGAGAAACCACATAATAAACTTCTTGGGTTAATAATACACGATTTGTGAACTGTTTACTATACGGTATACTATAGCCTCTAATACAATTCAAGTAAAATATTTTTAATATGGCTGAATTTTTTATATGAATATATTGTGTAAAAATAAAGTTTTTTACACTTAATGAACATTGTCACACTTAATATTCACATAAAAATGATATTTAGTTTTCCGAAAAGAAACAAAATTCAACCATTAAAGTAAGAGTTTGTTATGGCCATGAAAAAGGTCCAAAAGGTCATGAAAAATCCCAGAAAGTCAGGGAATTTCACTGAACTAATATTGTAAATAATTGTAAGTACAGCATTCCATGCATGTACTCTTGGTTTATAAAGGTAATTTACATGTATATTAAAATTATTTTGCTGCATTAAAAATTATACACAATGCAAATATGAAATACACTTGCAGTGTATAGTAAGCAAAAGCCCTAAACTATTTTAACCTAAACTAAGATCTAACTCTGGCCTAAACTAACCACAAGTGTAACATTTTCATTTCCAAAACGTTCGACTTTTTGGTACAAGGTTTCGAAGGGCACAGTTTTAAATGTACGGAATAGAAATTTACGGTTTCTCAAAATAAATACAAAGAAAAGGTTGCGAAACCAAAAATACGAATCCCACATCTCTAAAAATAAAAACTGATCATTGCCCTTTTTCCCCAAACTTGGACTTCTGTCAAAGGTAAACATTATTAGTGGCATAGGCCCATAAAACGGCCTAAGATCCGATTTCTCATCGCAGCTGATCGCACGCAACTTTGCGTGCATAAACAAATATCTTTCCAGGCTTTTATCCGCAATAAAAGCTCCTCTTCAACTGCATATTTGAAATGGGGTCGTCCATATGCCATGTTGCGAGTAATCCTAAATGAAGGTAATCTAATTAAATGTAATTAATAAAAAGCTCATGGCGTCATGGACGATCGGTACTTGAAATCGATTATGAAATATACAAGTATTTGCTGTATGTGCATACACCTACACCAACAAATACAATTGTTAAATGATAATTAATAGATCCACAGTCGTGTGATATGGTAGACGTGCAGTGTGACAATCCCCCATTCCTTAAATTATTAAACAAAAATATGGACTGGGAGCTAGCGACCTCTGTGTTCGCCATGCTGCTGCAGCATTAAACTGGCTATGTTACAGTTCAGCAGTTGTAACTATCATTATAGTGTTCATTGTCATGGCAACAGGAGTTCAAAAGATTTGCAGAGAGAGTAGAGGGAACTGCCAAGTTTTGGAGGCTGGGGATATATAGAGAGGGAAAAACGAAAAATAGAAGGGTAACGCACTGTTAAAGCTAAAAAAATGGCAGAAAAAAAATGAGACAATGGCAGTGATTCTCGAGGTTATCGGAAGGAAGCATTTACATTGGCAGTGAAAAGGATCTAAAGAAATTAGCATATTTTCGAAATAATTCCTAGCAATCATCCCTTATTTATCTCAGAAATGGCCATCCACCATATTGGCTAATGACACGACCTAACGAATGGGGTCAAAACACCGTTATGTCAGCATTGTTTTTATCCAACTACTGTATACAATGAGCTGATGGTCGGCTTGACAATGCATACCGTATTAGCTCGATTACCTAAAGCCATGTTTTTGTGGCTTTTTTCTGCTTCTCTGAATAGCTTTTTACGAGCGCTGCAGTGACACGAAAAGAAAAGGGGAAAACAGCAGAAAACTATATGGGGTATTTTGGGCAGCATAATATTCGTCATAGGGATTTAAAACAATGGAGTGATCTACGTGGTCAGAATTAGAAGAGTTGGTTATTGCCATTACTTGAACTCGAGGCAACCACAATTGTGATCCGAGGAAAAGATTATGATGGAAATGGCTGGAGAGAATGCGAGCAAAAAATCTTAAAAGACATCATAAAAGAATCTTGATGAAGGGCAATGAAGTGTGGCCGATTTTGTTTATGTATGCTGGGGCGGCAGCATTATTAGCTGGCGAGATGGGCAATGGTCAATAAATCTGAAGACAAAGAAAACCAACGCAGACGCCATTCCTTACACGAAAACGTTGTAAGATGAATGTTAGATGGAGCTTGAATGAAGACATCAAAGCCACATTGTCACTCAACCACCCATCACATTGTATACAGTTTACTAATTTTGTATGCTACAGTTTTTTAAGGGCAAATTGAGGAAAGCCGTTGTTGGAAGATCTTGCTAGAAAATCTTTTCGTACTTTCTTACCCAGGGGACATTGAAGACCCTGAAGTCACTCAGTAAATAAATATACTGACAAAAATTGACCACAGCAACATAATACCCCCCCCCCTTGTCATGAATGATATAAATTTAAAAAAGATAAAAAGGATAGTAGTTGAATTTATGAAAATGTCATGCACCAGTTGCACAAATTATTCTACAGGAATAGCAATCACAATGCTGTCTTGCAGAGTTGGTTCTTCCTTATATACATGTATACTATAGAAGGGTTTCTGCAGAATTCTTGTATGTTGATCTGCGCAATGTGCACACCACAACACGAGTATAAAAGCATGCTCAAACCACATTGAAAAGCAGCATTCGGAAAAGCGGTATTTGGGAATTCATACAATATCCCTGCTTCACCCTAAGCATTTACAGATTAAAATTTAATGCCCCTTCGCCAATGCAATTGATTTTGGGGGTATATTTGAAGAGTGCATTTTGGAAACAGACGCAGATAAAAACCATGAAATTCTTACGTCAAATAAGAATGCGTTTGTTTTTATTTGTGGGATTTGGAGAATGGTGTACGTAGCCTTGTTTGCAAGTATAATTTTGTTTGGCTGAATTGATCTGAGGAAATTTAGTGCAACAGTTTATATCGTTGTCATGCGAGCATGTATGTCGCAAAATATCAAAACAAACAACCTCTATTGACAGCAACAGGACTGTTTTGAATGCAGAGGTTAAAACTAAGTATACCCAAGAATTATCTCAATTTCAAATGGCGTAAAATCTCCCTTCAACCTAGTCACATTCTGCTAACCTTTTCTACAGGTCCCTCCCACCCTAATGTGACGTACTTAATGGACGTTCCTTCGCTCGCTGTCCCTTTTCACCTCAGCTCTATTTACTTTCACACCACATATTGGACAGGCTAAAAATGAGCAGAGAGACTTGTACTGTAGTTGCAGCTGCAAGCATGCCTAGAGTGGTTAAATTTATTATAGCCGACTTCATCAGCATTATTAAAACGCAAGGACTAAATGCATTTCCATAAGATAACAAAAAATAATACTGGGTGGGCAATTTGGGTAAAAGAAAGGATTAAATTAATACCGAAAAAAATGCATTTGAAAGTGAACACCTGCATGTCACGTGAAATTGTGACTTGAAAATGAAATTTCTTTCAACCCTCTCCTGGTAACAAAAAAGTTCACCAAGCTTTCCTTAGGTTTCTTGCATACCAATTTGGAATATTTTAACAACTGGTGTTAATTATATCACGTTTTCTTCAAATCCCATGACTTGAGTTAAAGCAGAGTTGATTTGAGAATGTGCATGGGGGTTGTTTTATTGAAGACATTTGCTCTTGCACTCGCTTAATGCAAGTAGCAAATTCCATCTAAATACAGTACCTTAACAGACTTTGTAATAAATACATTTATAAAACTACGTGTAGATAAATCATGTAGCAAAGCTCCACATTCATGTAGCCTTGTAAGTGTACATGTATGTGGCCATGTAAATCTACCTTTCGTTGCTTTGGTATAAAGTAGGTTTTATTAAAGTTAACTTAACCTCCGCATGCAAACGTAGTAAATGACAAAATTAGGAATGATTTCAAACTTAGGAACGTGGAGGTTTTATTAAAAGTTAACTTAACCTCTGCGTGTAAACGTGGTGAATGTCAAAATTAGAATGATTTCAAACTAAGGAACTTGGAGGCATTATTGAAGTTATCTTAACGTCTGCACGTAAAAGTAGTGAATGAGAAAATTAGGAATGATTTCAAAGTTAGGAACGTGGAGGTTTTACTAAAGTTAACTTCACCTCTGGATGTAAAAACGTGGTGAATGACAAAATTAGAATGATATCAAAGTTAGGAACTTGGAGCTGCTTTGCAGGCAAAGAGTTCTAGAGTGAAAAGGGAAGCCCTGGATGAAAGTGAATCCTAATACATCTGTTTAATAATGACATTGATTCCCAATCGCAGTCCTTGCATGGTTTCTTCTTTCTGACAAATACACATGCCTAGGCTAGACCCAACGTTCTCTATCACCAATCTTGAACAGATTGAAATGGCGCTCAGCGTAGAGCGCAAAAGCAACGATCAATGATGGCATATCAAGTAGGAGGAATTGCAATGCTTGAGAGAGCGCTCTACGGAGACACCAATCAATAAGGAAGTCGTGTTTTCTGGGTGCCCTCAGTTACCGACGGTGACACAGGATCGATAGCTGCACAAGCTAATGGGGATGCGCTCGGTATAGCGCGAGACGACAGAGGGCGCTTCGAGCCAATTTGGGAACTGTGCGTTTTTAAAAGGAACGCTCGAAAGTGACGTGACAAGGCATGCATTTTAATAAAAACGAAAAATTCATTGGCGTTTTATTTGAAAACTGAACTGTACAAATCGCGTTTTTGCTACCTATTATTTACGGTACCTTAACGGCTAAACGTTAGATATCTGCCTGATACATGTTCGATATCATGGCTAACTCAATGTTAAGCGATTTCGTTGCACCCTACAGTGTTGAACTTTGTTACACAGCTAGCTTCATTTCGCGTATCATGTCCTTTCCTGCACGTGATGCTAACAACTTTAAATGTAAAAAACTACATTCGAAATCGCGTGATGACCCCAGAATGCACTTCGTCTAAACTTTGAATGTAGATCACATTCTTTCGAAACTTACATGTACGAACTTCTAGTGGTTAGATCTTACGACTTATCAGACTCAAAACGTGTTTGCATCTGATAATTCTTGAATTAGATGCAAGTTTCAGTTTCGAACTGTGCATAGGCTTGCATGGCTATTTCCAAAAGTTTTCTTCACTTTGCAAAATCCGCCATTTTTAAGGAGAGTTTCATGAGTGTGAAAATTTGGAGAATAATACTGAAGACACACCGAACTAAAATCTAGTTTTACAAACTAGGTAATGGCTACGTGTTTCCTACTTGGTACCACGGAACCGATTTTTTTTAATTATCGAGTTTTTTCTTTGGTATATCCTCAGTATAAGACGACCAAATACAAACAACTACTCGTTTTTTTGGAAGCTGACAAACTGTTTTGGTTACTCCAGTCAGATTTAACGTTAAAGCTAACCATATTCTTATGTATAACTTATTACATTTCAAAGTTGGCTTATTTTTCGCTTGGTTTGATTACAGGTTGTTAGTCAAGTGGCCCACCAACAGGGGTTCGATTTGGAATTGGGCTACCGCCTATTGGCAGTGTGTGCAACTCATCGTGACAAATTCACACCAAAGGCAGCAGGTAAGAAAGTTCAACATGTTTTAACTTTGACAACTTTGTCAAAGCTGGCACGCTTAATGGTTCTCAAGTTTCGGAAACACATGACGAAATTTTATGGATTTATCGAATAATTAGTATTGGTTTTGTTTGATAAGTCCGGAGCCATTTTTTAAATGGAGCTTTGTCAGATTAAAGCGACAGAATAATGGGAATAACAAAGTCTCGTTGCATTAAGCTCCCCTGGTAAACAAATAGGTTACTGACACGTTTTGTTATATTCTTGAAATGCCTCTTCGTGTAAATTAGTCGTGCAATTTAAAATGCATCATCTACGTTGATGGATATGAAAGCACACACAAACCTACGTTTAATTTCAATTTGAAGTTTCGTCAAATTTATTTTGAGAGTTCTCCATTAGCATTATCAATTGGCCTAGTCACTTATCACCTTGAGTGTAATCGATTGTATGTATTTTCGGCTTTTGTCACAAACTACAACTTTTGACAGATGTTTTGCCATTAGCATGCAAGTATTTCAGCGTCTCAGACAAACGCTTTGGATAAACGTTTACACGCTAGTCACCAACATTTAACCAGCAAGTAAGATGAAGTGTTATTGTGGCAACAGCCTTTTCAAAGAATAGAAAGTTTTTACAGTGTTACCAGTAAATCGTCCAAAACATTGTTGGGTCAACATCCATTTTATTTAAAGCACATGCATGCTTCGCAGCTTCTTGTTGCATTTTCTATCACCATGGTCTGATTGCCTCATTTACGAGCCGTAACTTTTGGGTAACTCAAGTATCCCCAACAAAAAGAAGTTCACGAGTAATGCTCGTTCATTTACTCAAAGTTAGAAGTTTACATTTACTCAACGTTGTGCTCAATTTCAGACTGTCAAGGGTTCACTTGACAGGATCGACTATGATAAAATAGACTTTCAATTTTTAAAAACGATCGAACCACCCTTGCAGTTAGTCAAACCAAATTCGCAAATCAACTGTAGATAAGCAAAACACGTTTACATGCAGGACTTTCTTGTTTAAAATGCAATTTAAGTCTGCATGGAAACGTAGTATTGAAACTGTTTATATTACGTACGAGAGGTTTCCGAGCACAGCGAAACCTTTCTGTAACGACCACATAATAAGATTTGTGCAGAATAATATAAGGTAGTAGCAAATAAGAGGAATAGTAATAGTAATAATAATTATACAGTGGACTCCGCTTAATGGGATCACACTGGGCCCAGACTATTTCGATAACAATAGCCGAATGACAAGAAAAGGCGACAGTTACTTAATTTAAATTCTTACAAACCTATACTTCGCATAATTTAACTTTGCAAAGCTATTTGCAACTAAAAAACCCACCATGTTTTTCTGTGCTGATCAACATGTATGCTGCCCACCAAGTTAAACTTATCAGTGCTTCTGTCATCTCAACATTTTTGCTGGTTTCTCTACTGAGATGCAGACTTCATATTCGTCAACATAAAATTCATTTTCATCAGTCAGCTCTGTTTGACTCACAGCAAATGCCGAATTTAGTCATTGGGGCAACAATTGGAATGTTTTCGTCAATGAATAGCGAAAATTTGGAGGAATATTCCTCGTTGGCAATTGGTCTGAAGAGCAACTTGACAACTCGAAGATGTCCTTATAAATAATTAGTATGAAATTCCATGAATGTTCAAGACTTGTACAAGTCAATTCCACGAAGGATTAAGGTTGAATTTATATATGGGCGAAATCCACCAAATTAATAAAAAGATGTGCAACAGTAGCAATTGTTTGCATCACTTAAGCCGACTCCTTAATTCTCTCCTTATATGCAGGAAAGGAAACCAAGGTGGGGGAGGATGGGGTTATCCAATTCGAATGTGGTTGGATTAGAGAGGGGTAAGTGGATAATGTCCACTTTTTGATGGACGTCGTTTATGCCAAAAAACCCTACTACTGTTCGTCACGTTCTCAAAATGTATTTTACAAATGAAAGGATAGTGGACACGATCAAATGGATCACTGGAAAGATGTCAATCAATTTGTATTTTACAAAGTTTTATAAAGCCTGTTGGTAAATTCGACTCAGTCTTCAGCTCCGAATAGTATCCCGTTAGCCCAAGCGTTTAATTCTGCGACCCTTGTTCTTCATCCCCTCGCCTTCACTCTTCATAATTCAAGTTAAGAGGGCAGCACCTTCGCGGGTCATTGAAGCCTAAACGGATCCATTTCGAAGCTTAACCTTAACTTCTTGTTTTAAACCATGGATGGGCTTAGGCAGGCTCGGGGTCAACCTGTCGTTAAATCGCAACCCCGCCCCCTTCCCTCCTCCCCAATCTCGCGCGCCCTCTATGAGCAGCGCCTTTTCACATATCATCGCCACTCCCTAATGCGCAGATTTCCAGTCGTCACAACAGGAAGCGCCGCCAGGGGGCGCTGGGGGGCGATCCGCGCCATTACCATTAGAGGGTTAAATCGTTCCCAGCGCCCTGATTTCCCCCATCACATTCCTCCGCGCCACCTCCCACCGTGCTCGCTTGATTTGCATTGATCTTTAATGGGGTTGACAGCCACGATGCGTGCGAGGCAATCTGTTACTATGACAACAATGAGCATCTCATTTGCTATGCACAATTATTTTCGACGAGTGCTTACAATAGAAATGTCGTCGAGGGTTTGTTCGCCTCGCATATGGATTGTAATTTATACCTCCTTCAAGGAGCAGAAGCTGCAGTGCTTCCAACTCCAAACGCTTGCAGGCCCTACGAACATTCATCAAGACCAAGCCTGGGCATCAAACGTCTGGAATTAAAGAAAAAAAGACCTCGTACGAGAGGGTTTAATAACGGGTTCGGATAAATCAACTGCCGGAGGGAGTTGGAAGGATGGAGGCTCCGCAGCGCCACCTGCATTTGGCGAAAGTTTAACGCACGCGGTCTGGCAGCACTGCCGGATGTCTGCCGAACACACAGACACTCCCTCGACTGCCATTTGTTGATCCAAGATTACCTAAAGCGCAACGGATACCCTGAATAATAAGGATCAATAATGCAGGAGAAAATATGGAGGACAAACTGCAATTTCGGAAGTCTTGACGTACATTGGAGGAAAACTGCGGAAATCCAAATGTTGAGCTTTATGCAGGGTTTCCACTTTTGGAAAAGTCGAGGAAATGAAAACGAAACGAAAAGTCAGGGAAATGCAAGTGACAGGGAAATAAAAATGTCAGGAAAAGTCTGGGAAATAAAAATGTCAGGAAAAGTCGGGGAAATAAAAGCGTCCGGAAAAGTCAGGGAAATGAAAGTGAAGGAAAAGTCGGGGAAATGAAAGCGTCAGGAACAGTCTGGGAAATGAAAGTGACAGGGAAATAAAAATGTCAGGAAAAGTGGGGAAAATGAAAATGTCTGGAAAAGTCGGGAAAATGAAATTGTCAGGAAAAGTCTGTGAAATGAAAGTGCCATGAAAAGTCGGAGAATTGCAAGTGCCATGAAAAGTCGGAGAATTGCAAGTGCCATGAAAAGTCGGAGAATTGAAAGCGTTAGGAAAAGTTAAGGAATTCGTGAAATTCGTGAAAATGTAAGGGGATGTGAGAAAAATTGTGATTTGCATCAGCCAATTCATTAGTCATCAACTTTAAAAAAGATTGGGTTAAAATTCATCATTTTTCTAATTTTAAAAAATCTTATTTGAAATGTTAGGGTATAATGACTGAAAAGTAGTCGGGGGATGTCAGTGAATATCCACTTAACAATTTAATTGAGTGGCAGCCCTGTCGTGAAACAGAAAACTGCAGTTACTGATTATCGCAGAAAATTTAGAAGCATTCCACTGCGAATGCAATTATTTTAAGATACTAAAGTTTGGAAATAAGCGGTATTTAGTTCAGAATATGCCCTGCGCCCAATTCCTTGTCTATAGTAGACCAGACCGACTTGTCCAAGCAGTTACAATTTAACCGTTTTATTGTATTTTTTGTCTTTATCCTAACCTAAGCAACCCTAAAAAATTAAATGTATATTGCGGACCCTACTTGCAGGCAATCACTACCAGCCTACGAACAGTTAGGTGAAGCCCACTATTTCAGTATCTACACTGTGACAGGGGCATGAATACTGAAAGGTACTGAGGTACAAAAGTATCACGGATCATTAAAAAAGTTTGTTTAACGACGCTTAGTATTAACATCTTCGAAGCTGATTGTTAATCGAAAACGGCGTGTTAAATTTGTGTAAAAAGGCGGGAAATGATCTGAAATGTGTTGATTATATGAAATGGAGTCTGAGCAATAATCGTCAGTGCATGTATTTCTCATAATTCCTATTGCCAAAAATTCGCTGCTGGTTTCACTGTTCGTCTCCGTGCTAATGTATACAATGATGACATTTATTTCCTCATTTAATTTTGGCGTAATAGTTTAATAATGGCTATGAAAATGATTTTATTTTCAAAGTATGCAATAAATTCATCTTGGGCAATAAACTGGCTTTTCACGTTTGAAATGCGAATGATTAATTTTCTAATTCCTGTCAACATTGTTTGGGTTCCACTTTCAAATTCAAATGTTTACAAAAACAAGTACATGTACATGTAAAATTCTCATCCCATCATTCCCATGTTCAAGTGCAGTGGCTTAATTATGACCTCGCGTGTTTGCGTTTTTATTACTACTGTATTAATATGCACGATGGTAGATGTACTGCCTAAAGTGAACAATTAGACTCATTTGATGTTTTACTACCGATTTTACCTTGAAATAAGCGGGGCTACAACTTCCGCATTTGTTTTGTTTAATGTTGAACAGGCAATTATAATATTGGCTAACACAATCAGCATAAAATCAAATGCATTAATTGGGCACTAAAAGCCAACACATGCCTTACGTAATAGTGACGTGTGATGTGTACATGATGTCATTTTAGGTGGATACATTTAATTGTCATCCAAGTTACTGAGTGTCATACAAATAGTTGTATCCCATAATCACTGTCCTAGAGGACTTAAGACAACCCATCAGCCATTCTAATAAAAACCACTGATACTGATAATCTGACAGTACCTTAATCATGTCTCATTTTGAGAGTTACTTGCAACTATTTTTTATGTTAATCTTATCAGTTATCGAAAAGATTGCAATTACAAGATGCGAATTTCTAATAAACATTTTTGGTGATGTTAATAATTTATTGAACGATCCAACAACCATGGCGGTTATATGGGGCAGGGGGTAGGAGACGAGGATAAGTGTGAATATCAGAAAGAAGTCGATAGTGACCTAGTTTTACATAACCTCTTTGAGTCCTTCAGTAAGCTAAAAGACTCGATTTCACAGGGATAGAAAAGCTGATAGAAAAAGGCTCCGCCATTTTATTATTGGGTGTCTGGAAATGTTGTATGGCACAACAATTTTGATTAGTCAAATTTCGAGGAAAGCGGAGTCTTAAAATCCATCATTTGTGACCCAGTTTTGCAACAAATCTCGTATAGCGTTTTTTACATAAAGAATAACAATTGTTCTCAGCATTCACTTCGTCATTATCATTTTTAAACATACAGTATACATGTACTTAAAATCCATTATTTCCATTAAATTTTCGCCAACAACAATCCTTCATCATACCTGATATTATTATAATTATCTTGACGATTTTTTGGTTAACGTGTCATCATTCTTTGGAAATTGTGATAAATGCTGAATTTAGGTAGGGATCTGAAATCGCGAAGTGCTGAAGCTTTGGATTTTCGAAAATTTTGAAAGGAACATGCATGTAAAACCAGGGTGTCTACCAGTCATGGAAGTTGTAAAAGTCATTGAAATGTCATGGAACATTTAATCCCAAATCCAGTAGACTCCGTGAAAATGGATTGACCTTTATGACTTTAAAGTGTGGTATATCAAACATGACTTAATTGCCCCTTAAATTGTCAGAAATCTCTAGGAGAGCAACGTCTTAAAATCCATCATATTTTAAATTTACATCAGGGTCATCGTAAAGTCATGAAATTTACATCAGGGTCATCGTAAAGTCATGAAATGTACATCAGGGTCATCGTAAAGTCATGAAATTTACATCAGGGTCATCGTAAAGTCATGAAATTTACATCAGGGTCATCGTAAAGTCATGACATTTACATCAAGGTCATGGAAAAGTCATGAAATTAAATCAGGGTCATGGTAAAGTCATGAAATTTACATCAGGGTCATTGTAAAGTCATGAAATTTACATCAGGGTCATGGAAAAGTCATGAAATTAAATCAGGGTCATGGCAAAGTCATTAAATTTACATCAGGGTCATGGTAAAGTTATGAAATTTACATCATGGTTCTGTAAAAGTGTCAATGCGTGGTGAAGTCATGAAAATGTACATCAAGGTCATGGTAAAGTCATGAAATTACATCAGGGTCATGAAAAAGTTCCAAAGCGGTGTAAAGTCATGAAATTTAGATCTGAGCCATGGAAAAGTGCCAATGTATCAGATCCGTAAATAAATTCCTGTAGATTTTGCCAAAAAGCTTGGAAAACCAGGTAAGGTCAGGGGAAATTAATTCTTCCAGTACTTCTTCCAGTAGTAATACCAAAGCGGTCGTCAGTCACCAGGTTCGAATTCTCCAGAAAGTGATTTTCTGTCAAGAGAGTCCCAATTTGTGCAGAGTTCTGAGCAATTTCCGGTGTCGCATAAAGCAGCTATAGGCATGGAGCTGGATGGGCGAGTGGCAGAACCAACAAGTTTCTGCTAAGTCAACACCTGGAAGGGCACAGGCAAATTAGGAGGACGACAGAACCTGGGTTGTTTACTGGCAGTGCATGTCAATAGGCTGCGAATGCAAGCAAGGCGTTCATGGATGCTAAATTAGCATCCACAGCTCGCAGCAAATTGTCGAATTGTTTCTCGCCCAGTTGCATCGTTGTGCAGGCCCAGCCATCATTAGCGGTTGTATATAAAAGAAGCTTTAATTACAATCTTAAATGACTGACAGCGTGGCGTTGTTTCTTACGCTGCAATGAGCTTTCGCAGTTATCAGGGGCGTAAAAAGCGATTTCTTCTACTCTTCGCTCGTCTCGATCCTTATTAAAAGCGCCTGGCAAGTGGCAATCTCTGCTTTCGCTCAAACAGTATATTGATCTAATTGAGATAACAGTCAATAAGAGTTTAATACTCAGCAAACCGATAGGGGGAGCGCGCGTAATCACCCGACGCCAAAGAACGCACTTGGCTTGAGGAGTGCACCTCACGTTGCCACCACAATAAAATGGCTGATGTGTTGAAATGAGGCGCGTCAAAAGTCGTTTTCATGCACTTTTCTTGCACTGTCTTCTCGACTGCACTGTCTTCTGTCTTCTTGGTAGTTGGACCCAGAAAATTGAGTTTATATTAAGGGGAAGACGGACAGGTGAAAAGTTAGATTCTCACAGCAAGAAATTTTCCTTTATACTACGGTTTTTAAAACGTGAAAATCAAAAGAAAATCAACTTACCAGTTATTCAGCAGTACGAACTTTAGTATCAGATTGATAGAAATATTGGCAATATTTACAGATAATTTGTTTATTCGCGATTTCCATCGTTCAGATTTCAATTACAATCTCCAGGAAACCAATAAATCGAATTCAATCGAACCACGATCGAACGAGCCGTTGCCATGGTTGCGACGAGAAAAGAACGACACCTGGAAAGTGTAATTCAAATAGGGACGACGTAAATCGTGAATAAAAAAATTATCAGCATAAATTGCTGATAATTTTGTCAATCATGTACTCAAGTAAGGTCTGCTGAATAACTGGTAAGTTAATTTTTTATTGATTTGCGTATTTTAAATAACATAGTATAAAATAAAATGTAACATGAGGATAACAGGACGATAACCTGAGGAATATAACTCTGAATTTAACTCCTTCACCGTCTTATAGAACAGGAGGGATGTACACGACGAGATAGTGGGCTTCTCCAAACGGCTCGTTAGGGGCTGCTGAACTAGAAGTTAAATTGTTAGGTTAACACAAAAAGTTAATAGCTAATACAGGTGCCATTCTTATATACTAGACAAGGTGAGTTGAAATAAAAATGTGCACATTTGGTGCAGGCTCCACACCGAAGTTTATCAGAGCAGACCTTTCACTTTTATGCATATAAAATGTACATGTACATGTGCAAAGCAATTGTTCTGATTTCTTATCCAATGGTCCCATAATTTCCTCAAGAATGGGGATCGAAAATCTATTTATATCTGGTTTTCCAAAGATCGAATCGAAATCTTCAATGGATAATGATATATTCAATGGACAATGGATATCTTGTCGAAATTATTTGAAAATTTATGTTCTCGATTAAGTTTACCATTGCCGTAAGAAACTTGATTTAAGTTTGGCAAGCATGATTCAAAATTTACTTAATTCTGCTGCTGCAGCATCTAGCAGTCAACATCCTAGAACCAACATGAAACTGACTTATTTCATGGGGAATGTATTTTAAAATAGAAGATGGGGTGCGTTTAGTGTACTGACTCATTTCTGGACCTCTTTCCAGAGACAATATTAACATTAAAAAAACTTTCAACAAAAAACAAACTTTCAAAAACGAAATTAAAAACACTGAAACAAAAAATCAAAAAAAAACTATTAGAAAAGTAAAAAATAAAATGTTAAATATTCCAATCTTCAAATGATGTGAAATCGTCTTCATCAATACCCATATTTAAAGATTAACATTAGAAATCTTGTGGTTTTTTTCTTCAATTTTGTGCAAATTGGTTGGCAAACATTTACCTTTAAATCAAAGTTATATTGTCGTACACTACTAGTTAGTGTGAGAGCATGCACTGTAGAATGGCGCCATATGCTGCAATTATTTTTCGTATAAATGCAATCATAAACAACCTTTGCCAGGAAAAAAACCTTTGTAAGCAGATAAGAAAAAGGAGTGATAGTACTTTATGCCCAGTCAACAAGAAACCCCCATCCTATATTACTTGTTATTTGTTATTCGTTTTACTAATGTTTTTACAGCTTTTAAGCTCACTAGGCTTACTGCAAATGCTGTAGGGAACAATTACATTTTATTATCAAATAACCATGCATTTCACATGTAAGAGGCATGTCATCCAGCGAAACTATTTAGTTGAGATTAGTTTGAGATACAATCTTGGGTTAAAAGCACAAACACCTTTTAATTGCGTTTTGATTTCCTTTGCAACTTTTTAAAAACGGGCATACGTGTAATTGCCACGTAGAAAAGGCCATCCATTACTCGTTATTTTCCAGTTCAAAACTCATTAAAATGGCGGAGAATTTTTCATTCTTTTTTATGCACTCTTAGGAGAGTCCATGCGTGAGTATCTTTTCTCTCACCGCCGAAAACACAATCAGCAAATATTATAATTTTTCAGACTGCATACTGCTTTAACGACTTAATACGGAAGTTGCACGGTCCAGTTTCGTCCAGGGAAGTGAATCGATGCAAAACAAAAGCAGTGATAGAAATACTCGAAAAAAGTTAGGTTTTTTTGCAGCCCCAGCTAAGAGATGCGACCTTTTCCTTGATATATCAACTTAATTGTTTGCTTTCTTTTATGAAATTATCCCTCAGTTGTCAAACGTCAGACTTGTTACTATCAATTGAAGACGCACGTATGAGCATAGTCGAAATAAAACTACTCAGGGCGACCAACGATTATTGCTCTTGAAGAGTCTTTCATATCAGACGCTATAGCTGGCCAAAAGTCAAAAATGAAAATTTTCGTTTTTGACAACTTTGTTTGTGAGATAGTGCTGCCATCATACTACTATTTCGGTTTTGAGAAGTAACCTAGCTAGTTGCTAACCGTGAAGGCTGTCAGCAGTCAAAAATTGAAATTTGTCAACATTGACCTGTGGTTGCTCTTAGCTTGCAATCATGAACACTTTGTGTTTTTACGGTACGAATGAGTTTTAAGCTGTGAAATATTAATTTTTATGATGGAATCTTACTCTTAATATGCCATATATGTATTTTATATGTCATTTGTGTATTTTATTACTTTAATGCATTTTCAAGTTCATTTGATATGACATAGTTCAAACATGATAGATTCTTAGGTCATCCAGTAACTAAGCTTATATCAAAACGAAAATGTTCCCAAAACACACCCTCTGTTCTTTTTACTTTAAACAATTTGAAAGAATCAATTTGTACGAATTTCTTAAAATTAGAAGTTTCTGAACATAAAGTGACGATCATGTGAAGCTGGTGACTAGATGACACCTGTACAGTCAATCCCTTCACTGTGCTTCACATTATCTTACATTCTGCAAAGAAGATACTTTACCAAAATTGGAGGGCGGGGTCAAGGTTCATGGACTAGATGGGGGAGGGGTCAGACAACTCGGACTACCATTTATTATTTGTAGTGAATCTCCAGATTTGGGCTGTTTCTAGCATTAGAGTGATGTTGGCCTTCTTGCGCCCACAACTTCAAATTAACCAACATGAATAAGGTGACAAGAAAAACTTTCGTTTTTGGCGTGTATATGGAAAGTTAGAAATTTTTGGGAAAGGAGGGATTCATCGATCCAAAAGCTTTCAGTACAATAACACCTTTGGCGAATTTAAACTTTGTAAAAAAAATTGCAGCCCTTAAGGACGTGGGTAAGTTGGTTTGAAATGATTTCACAAATGTCGAAAACAGACAGAGGTGGAACACGTCAAGTCAATATGAAGGTTTTTTAAAATGCCCTTATGGAACAAAATTCCATTTGCGAATGTTATACAGAAAGATAATGGCTGTATTAAGCAAGTGTATCTGTATTAAATGTCGCCATTATTTTGTCCAACTCCATTATCCTGGAACGTGACGTACAAACGTATAGGAGAAATTTAGGGGGTCAGAAAGTGGACTTTTTGATGGGCATCGACTGTGCACAGCCCTTAACTTATTGTCGTTTTAAAGGCAGTTGTTAAAAGACGTGCAGACATCTTTAAGGTTAAAATGGAAAGTGCTTGGGTTAACCAGTTAATGGCGCTGTTTTCATGGAAAATTTACATTACAGTAATGTTAGAAAATCAGCTCAAATTAAAAGCTTCCTAGACCTACATTGTGTTATATCCTGTCCAACCACAAGGTGCAGGGAATGTTTACACTCGCATTACTTGATGAGGACAAGTTTAAGGAAGGTCCACTTAAGAAACTCGTCTTCAAAGTGCATTCCTCACATCCTCACGCTTGCAAACCCGACCAGCTTAGAAAAGATGTCACGCAAAAGTGATTGAGATCGGTGGCCTACAAAATTAAAATTTGAATGGTGTCACTTAAGACGGCAGGTGACGGTAATGAGCTTACCGACAAAATCAATAACAATTAACACTGACTGACTTTCATGTTCGGATTTAATCAGTAATTAATACGAATCGAGCTTGTAAACCGCTTCAGATGAGACCACATTATCATTTCAAATGGCTATCAGCGCTAGCTTGTTGTTCCCATTGAACTAACAAATGGCATTTCAATTTAGACTGGCCATTACAGACGCGTAATATGGCTAACTTTTACCGTAGATGGGTGCTTTGCCCTCAATTACATTTCCCATTTCGCCAGGGGTCAGCTGTGCCCAGCAGGGGGCGTAGGTGGAGCGACAGAGGATGGAAATTTCGACCTGTTCATCACACGATCTTATCGAATTGCCCCAAGTTGTGCGCGACCCCTCGTGGCAGAGATATCAGTGGCAGTCCGTCACGATCTTCAGCTACCTGCGTCCATTTCCTGATTACTAATGTGCTCCTTGCACGCTCCAAAAAACCCTGCATTTCTTCACCAGCGAGTAAATAACCCTTTTTTCACTTTGTTTTCTTGACATTTGCTCTCGTTTCCTGCATCCTCACATGCAGCGCCTTGTTTTTTCAAGGTGGGGTCACTGGATATAAACTCATTCACCCTCGTTTTAGCGCCATGGTATTCCGAGAACTACAGTCTACAGGTCGCTGCTCGCCAACTTTTTTTTCTGCCACAATCGCATGCATGGAAATGCGCAATCTCGAAGCTGAACAACCACAAACGCATTTCGATTTCGGTGGTGTTATCAGCTTTGAGAAAGGCCTTCAGATCTGGCCCTGTCTGGGTGTATCACATCGTTTCAGGTGTTGTCCAATGGCGCGTGTTATTGTTATTTAAAGCGATAGCCATGATTCCACGTGGCCTTTGCACGTCTCCGCGAAATCCCTCAACCTCTAATGATACAGTATTGATCAAATCTCGAAAGTGTTGAAGATAAACAACGCCAATAATAGCAATGCTACATAAATATATGTTTAAAATTGCCAATAATGGGGCGATAGGAATTGGGGATTTGCACAAATTAATTAAGATGAGAATTAATGAAAATGTATTCTAATACATGTAGTTAAAGAAAACTTAAATATTATTTATAATCATACTTTTAAGCTAAATGGCGTTTTCGATTCTATTTTCATAGTAAAAGGAATTTACCTCAAAAATGATGCAAATACTATTTTAAATACATATTATAAACCAAATTTCATCGTTTGTAAACTCATGCAACTACATGTATTAAATACGTCTACATCAGTAAATTTAAAAATACTGAAACGAGCTTTAGAATTATTTCCAAAGTTGTTGATGCAGTGAAAAATTAATTTGCTCTAAAAACAGGATTGAGGCGCTACAACAGGGTTCCCTCAGGCCTGGAAAACCTGGAATTTCCAGGGATTTGGAATGCTGGTCAGCAGAAGTCAGAAATTTAACTACATTTCACTTTGCAAGTTATTGGGGTATATAAAAAATAAATTGGGGGAAATAAATTAATTTTTAAAATTGACAGTTGTAAAAAAATATCACCTACATTTGCAGATTATATACTGTATGAAAATGGGTTCTATGTGCTGTTCATATACACATGCATAACATCCCTTACATTGGTAACGTCATACGTGTATTTTTGCATTTTCAATGGTTCAGAAATGGTAACACCTGGAAAAGGCAGGGAAGTCAACAATTCATCTCGAGGGGAACTTAAATCACCAATAGTTTAATCAGTAAATTCTCGTACGTGTATAAAGAAAGAACTTTGGTCATGTTGTGTCAAGGTGTTACAACTTCAGTTTTTGGCATAATTCTACCTATCCAAAATTTAACTACATTTCAGATAGCAAGTTATTGGTTAGCAATAAAAATCAAGCGATGACAAGTTTTTCTGTGAACGAAATTAATATTGAAATTGTCAGTTGTAAAAAAATCTCATCTAAGTTTGCTGTTTCCATATGAAAATGTGTTCTATGTTTTGTTGATATATACTGTACATGCATATAATTTCTTACATTGGCAACGTCATACGTATATGTTTGCATTTTCAATGGTCCGGGAAATGTTAACACCTGGAAAAGTCTGAGAAGTTGAAAATTTCATCTCTAGGGGAACCCACATTACCCATAATGTAATCAGTAAATTCTCGTACGTGTACAGCGTACGTTTTTGGCATAATACTACCAATCCAAAATTTAGTTCTCAATGTTTTCTTCGAGATGAACAAGTTTTAATGACACCAATTTCCTATACAAAACGTCTTTCCAGGCAATCTGAGTCGGATAATCTTATTACCGCCGAGCTATTAATGGCTCTTGGCTGTTGCTGTTTGTCAGTTTTGCCATTGCACTTTGGTTAATTAAATCGTAAGTTGACAAATTCGCGAGGATCGGCTACAGCAAAACTTTTGCAAGACGTACACAGTACGTGCATGCGTCGTTTGAGGCGCCAATGTGTTTATCAGCTTGCGTGTCGGCGTGGGTGTTTACAGTATATGAATTATTGACCGTGAATTGAGCGACCTCGATCGAGTAGGTTGGCCAGATACTCAGATAGCGTATTAGTTCTCACGTGTGTATTGACCGAACAGTGCCAAATGGCTATGACGTTGGTGAAAACTCGCATTGAAACGCACTGATGTTTCTGTGATGACGCTGCAAAACAGTTGGTTAACTAATAAACACGCGTGTACGACCATATGTTGTTTAATGTAAATTGGGCAAAAAATCACGTGCCATATTTCCCAGCGATAACACGCGTCCCAGATCCATGTGCACCCTGGCGGGATTAATCTGCACGTGCATCAAATATTAACCCTTTTGGCGCGAATCAATTCTCACGACAAATCCGAATTTGGGACAACATGCACTGAACTCGGCTACACAACATAAGAGCAGTACATGTATAAAGAGTGCCGAAATTACATTGTAGGTCAGGATGATTGCGACGATGACAAAATAACCCACAAAATATGGATCTGGAATTAGGGCAAGCACCAGATTCTTGCAGGGAGGCCTACATTCTCGAAAACAGCGAAGGATCCCAGCCTAATTGGAGGTAATGTTCCTCCAGTGACGCAACTTCCGGTAGCACTGCACCGATTTTCCAGAAAAACGATCGATGAAAAGCACACACCGCGTTAAAATAATCGAAGAATTAAGTAAATGCGACGCCCTAAACCCCGTGTCATTATCGATTGCAACGCCCTAGCCGTTGCCTCACAGAACGCTATAGGTTTTAAATATTTGATCAGCAATTACTGGCCCATAATAGGCCATCAATCAGTGCATCTGAGGAAAAACAGAACAATTTATTTGGAGCACATTTCGTCATGGGGCTCCGCCTGGTGGCGACCTCTAGAACGAGGTCACGCTCCGTGCACACAGGCTTTAATCGATGTGACAATTTACCAACAAGCGCTTCGAGCTGCTAAAAATAAAACGCTTCTTTTTCTGCAAATATAGATTTATATTTGGGATCTGGCGATCAATACGCCATTGCGTTGGCCCACAGGTGGCGCTACTTGCCAGGGACCTGCCGAGTTCAAGCGTCGTCTGCTATCCGGGCTTCTCTATTGATTTTTTACGCACTTTTTAAATCGTGGCACCTTAGAAAGGCCACTTGCATGTACTTAAAAGCGAAGGATGCAATAATAGTTATTCGGAATTATCACATTATATGTCAGCAATCAGTTCGATAATGACTATGTTTAATGCCAATTACCTCGCTCGAGCCCAATGAGTCGCTGAGAGGTAAACGTGAGCGAGCTACTGTATTTTAAAGAAGCAATTGAGCTGATTTGCCCTTAGGTTGTAATCGCTGAAGTAGTATACATTCTTGATTTTATACTGTTCAAGCAACTTGCGAAAGTGCCATCAAGCAGTTTCAACCGTGTCCATTTTAATCTCAATTTGACACAGTGTCAAATGAGCAATCTGCAGGGTTCCCAATTTCTAGCCAGGGGAAAATTAGGGAATGTCTGGGAAATGAACGTGTCAGAGAATGTAAATTGAGATAGTTTACATTAGCCAACTGATTAGTCTTCATATTTCATAAATATTTGGGACAAAAAAAATCTCATGTAAAGTGTCAGAGAAATGGCTGAAAAGTTGTCAGGGTATGCCAGGGAAATCGCCTTGAGAATTTGAGTGGGAACCCTGAACTGCAAAAAATGTTAGTTCATATACTGCATCTGTACATATATTTAAGATTGTTTCAAGAGGGGAAGGGCTGAGTAGCTACCATGTTCTTATTTCACGTACAGCAGATTTCGGTCTGACAATAGGTAGATGATGAATAAAATAATGGTACTATTAATGGACTTGGGAATAGAATTGGTTAGTATTGGCTATACTGGTTGAAGAACAAGAACGTAAACATGAACATGATCATCTTCCCTAGTTAGTGGTCACCACAAACATCAAAACTGAACAACTTTTTTGAAGACTTTTTTGAAGACTACAGGGAGGTACCGACTTCTAAATCTCTGAAGTAACCTGAAGATTGTATAACATTACATTAATCAGAGACTATTCAAAGTTTGTATGAGGCAGTTCTTAGAAGTACGTATCAAAGCTGAATTGAATTAAGGTTAAATAAAATTAGTGTATCTTGGCAATATGTGTTGACGAGCAGGACGGTGAACATCAACATCCTCCCTGGTCACAACAAACACCAAAACTGAACTTTTTTCGAGAACTATATTTAGGTACAACTTTCTTTCTCCAAAATCTAAGTAACCTGAAGATTGTATAACGTTGCATTAATTAGTGACTATTCAGAACTTGTACGATTCTAAGTATTGGCAGTATACATGTAGGTAAAAAAAATGATTATCTGAACAGGAAACAAGTGTTTCCATTAATTTGCCCCAACTCCTTCCCCGTCTAGACGTTCTATTCCATGCAATAGAACGGCCAGGCGGGGAGGTATAAAGGGAATCAGGAAGTCGACTTTTAATGTAAATCGAGCAAGACATGGCAAATTGACTCCTGGGCCCTACCCCACAAACGTGTACATGTACCATAAGTTTTTGTGTACAAGTTACAAATGCATGGACTGGAAAAGTATGGGCTTGTAGTATTGTGTTCCACCAATGATATTGAACAACTTGAAATCATTAGCAACTTGCCCTTCGATTAAATCAACTGGCAACTCCATTCCTTTACCACAGAAGTGTAGAATTTTTTTGCTGTAGAACACAATCACTTCTACGTTACGTGTTATCCCATACATCTACAAGTACAATTCCATTCCTTATGTTTCCCTGGTGTTTTTCAAAGGGGGACGTTTGCCCATCGCAGAACAAAATTCCCAAAAACACCTGTTTTATTCGTAGGTTTCTTGAATTAAATCAGGATTCCCAGGCACAACTCGGATTTTTGCGCCCTTTAAAACGCTATAAAGGTGGCATTATATTATTTATGCATCAGGCATCACCGCCCTCGTCCATTCCGTCCATTAGGCTTAATCTCGCCAAATCAAATCCATAGTGGATTCTAGACAGTTGCTCAAAAATGTAACTTGGGCATGCAGCGTATAATACCAGTCATACATGTATTAGGTCTGCGCGACTTGGGGATGAAAATAGCTGATATCTATTTCGAACACGCACTAAATCTCTAGAAATATATTTTTTTTCATCCGCCTCCATGCATCCACCCGGGGTCTATCGGCGCAATTTAACAGAATGTGTCGGTTGAATCTGGGAGTTGTTGGAAGGTTGTTGACCGCACCAGGCATTCCTCTCTGTGGTTGGTTGGCCACAGATGCGCACACTCGCTAGGTGTGGCGCTGGCAGAACCTGGCAAGGACCGAGAAAATGGAAAATGGGCCTTCCTTAATTCTTGCCATCACCATTCATTAATCCCCCGCCATCCTCCTTCGTTTACGCTTAATGTCGCCATTGGTGGCGGGGCTAATTCCCCATCGACGACACCAGCGTCCCCTGGCGGCGGCGGAAGTCCGAATGACTGGCATCCGGTGAAATTAGCCTTAATTGGGGGGAGCTTCGTGCTTAGCTAATCTTTGTCGCTTGTAATTGCCGCGTGCATGCTAATGCCGCCATTAACACCCCGTGTTGTGTTTGCGAACACTGTTTTAACGTGACAAAAACGCACCCCATGAATTGCGAACGTTCTGGAACGGCTTGTTCCATTGCAGACCACGCTAAACCCTGATCCGATTAAGGCATTGGGGGATGGAAAATATTGGGCGAGTGGGAAGAAAGGAAAAATTCGTTTACCTGCAAATCCGATTTAGGGCAAATTTTCCATCCTGAGGAGTTAAACGGTTCGGTGATGGTTTTCCACATCAGCTAGTTGAACGTAGCAATATTAGGAGTTGAACATCGCAATATTGGGAGTTGATCGCTCGTAGTTTACCAATGGATCTGTCGTCGCTCGATTAGACTTCCTTTCAGAATTGCTCCTGAAGACAACTTTCCATCCTGAAGACAACTTTCCATCCTGAAGACAACAGCAGTCAAAGATGCACGTGCTTTCAGGTGTACATGGAGTCACACTGGAAGTCAGGGAATGGAAAAGGTGTCAGGAAATCCGTGAAAATGTCAAGGAATGTCAATTAAATTGAGATAGTCTGCAAGCACTAGCCAATTGGTTAGTTATCTTTTATAACATTTTTGGAAGAAAATCCATCATTTTTTCTTTTTTAAAAAATCTCATGTAAAATGTCAGGAAAATTGGGATAGTTTGCACCAGCCAATTGATTAGTCATTATCTTTTATAAAAAATTGAGATTAATTCCAACATTTTTATTCATTTTTTAGTTTAAAAAAATTAATGTAAAATGCCATAGAAATGACTACAAAGTTGTCAAGGAAATCTACTTGAGAATTTGAATGGGAACCCTGTAATACCATTTTCGGTACAAATACCTTCTTTATATACCAACCGCAACCATACATAATTTCTGCAGGACATTTTATTCTATTCGATTTCAGTTAACATCGTGATTTTCACGCAAATTAAGCGAGGATTCCCTGCACCATGTATATTTCATGTAAACTAAATATTTTTAAAAACTATGCCGAAAATATCCCGATTATTGTGAAACAGAATTAGAATAACAGAATCTCATTTCGAATTTTAACTCATGTAGGTGGCACTGCATACAAAAAACAAAGCAAAAATAATGGCGACTTCGAAGTTTCCAATTTGAGCACCAACATAGGCAAACTGTAGCGAGACACGTGAATATTTAACACAGCATTAGCATCGTACTCGCATCACACATTAAAAAATATTTGAAATATATCGCTGAATACAAAAAAAATTCCCAATTTCAGGAGCTAATCATTCTGGATGATGTAAGACTGTCAAAACTAATACTGACACTGAAAAAAATAATATTTCACCTTACACTAATTGAAACTAAATTTGTTTGTTTTGCACTCATTATAGGACTAATGTCCCAAGCTGGCCATGCGTTTAGGCCATTTTAATTAAGAAATAACAATGACAATTAGAATGCGACGAATTGAAGACACGTACACAATGTGGTTGTACAAGGGTAAAATTATTTCTAAGGTCAGATCTTCCGTTCTAGTTGTAATAAATGCCTTGTATGCTCGGCGAGCAAACAATAAAACTAATTATTGCGCGTATGCAATAAACTCATTTAAGTCGTGTACTGATAACTTGTCCTCAATCACCTTCATTATATAGAGTTGATACGAGAGCGTGCGTTTCACACTTACTTTTTTCGCTGCATCATTATGCCTGTTGCATGCAAGTTGTCACAATCACATTCAGAAATGCCTGGTTTTGATCATTATCAATTCGTCGTAAACATGTGTGAGACCTATCTGATGCGATAAGGCCGCCGTGACAAAGGTTCATCGCTCAATGAGACCTATACATGGAAACTACTTAAAGCTGATTTGCTCAGTGATTTCCCATCCAATGCGTGCAATTGATTATGGTTGCAGATATTTCAATGGCAGCTTCTTTTCCTTTCCTGCGTTCTGGCATATTGGACTTTTGTGAAAAAGCCGTGTATCAACAAGGTTGTCTTGTCTGCGCTTTATCGATCCGCCTTGGAAACGTATGGGAAATGAAACTTTCCAACAAAGATATGAAGCTAGATCACACCCAGCTTAACAGTTAATATATATGTAGACGCTTCTGGTTGCAGAAGAAAAGCATTCCATAACCAACTTGCAATGAAAGAAGAAACTCTTCGGTCCTTGCATGAAAAGGCAACAAAGATATATGTAAGCCCAGCACAACCCAGCCCTGCTCTGAGGTCACAGGCTTCACTTTCTCCTTACTTGTGGTTAAAGTGGACAAGTCAATAGGCCACAACATTCAACAAAGCTATATAGGGATGATCACTGTCAATTCTAGAGGTGGGTGTACTTCGGTATTGTACCGGCTCCATAAGTGCAATTTCATTTATATTTCATCACTGACCATGACACCTTCGCTAGCTGTCAAATTGTTGTTTTTTTAATTTATTTTTTTTTGTTTTGTATACAAACAAACTGTAGCAAGCTGGGGCTGTTGCATGCTGGTTAACATAAGGAGGTAGTCAACGTATGGAACTAGGCCTGTACTGACACAGGATTTTAATTCCGTGAACTGCATGTACATGTACTTATCGTTTACAGTAATCATTCATCATGCATGAATAATCCTATTAAAATGTTCATAATACAGTACCAGTATTGATATGTGCTGCAAATTTATCCAGCAATTACACGTATAGTACAGTAGGGATAATGAAGGGGTTAAAAATGAACTTTTACCTCTATAGGGACAGTTACTGCTGCGGGGTGTACAGTATACGTTTTGCAAGCAGCCAATAAATTTAATCGTCCATGACTTTACATGTTGAGACCATACTGGTCAACATTCAGAGAGTAAATTACTATTGTGTGACATTGTCCAAGTGGTCAGCAGACAACATACAGAGGTGCAGGTGGTCAACATGTAGAGGTCATCTTTCATTGAGCTAATGTGGTGGCCGTCCGACCAGTTACTATGGTCAACATAAACGAGATGGTCAACATGGGGATGTGGGCAACTTTGGAGGTTCTACTGTACATTTAGCATAGGGGCTGTAAAAACGTGGGCTTCTTCTAGAGGCTCGCAGGCTGGCAGTGATTGCCTGGCGGTTAGGGGCAGCTAATGCGAACATTCAATTAATTCAAGTCAAACTCAGTGCCCTACAATCAGTGTGTGAATACCATGTGGTAGGGAGGTTATTAGGTCAGGTTTAGTTAGGTGCAACTTTTTCATTTCTAATTTCCGATACTTAATGTCGAAATTTTGTCATAATTTCATTTCTAATTTTTGTGTTGTGGTCATTTAGAACAGGGACTATTCTAAAAACAGGGTCTATACCGAAGTGTAACCTTCTTGGCTATCTCATATAAGGATACATTTACCATCCACACGAGTGTAGTCGTGTGCCCAAACATTATCATTTGCTAATCATTTCTGATGATGCAATTTTCTGCGATGGTTCCATGGAATTGCTGGTGCGCAACTCATCCGGAAACTGGTTAGCTGAGTTTACTGATTCTTATGCACGATAATGGTCAATAATGGGTCCATAGGTGCGACTACGGGGAAATTTCGATAAACCGCTTTTAGTTCTGGTGCTATACCAACGAGCCAGTAAATATCTATTAGTGGAGAAACACGGAAAAATACTCTTCCGAAAAGGTTTTCCACGTTGCCACTTTAGCGCCACGGTATTTATGGCGCTAGCAGCGAGGGATACTGTCAATACTTGGCATTATTTTCGCGCGTAAATTATCTGCATGCTTTGACGAAAACTTTGTGGAAAATGTTAGTAACCAGCTCATTTTTCGCCATCTACAACCAGGCCTGTCCGCAGAAAACAACTGCTTTTAGCTCACGTTATCTAGAAAGGAAGTGGCCCACGAAGCCAGTGGCCTTGCTTTGCTCCAGTTTTAAGACTAGAAATGTCGAAACTTTCCAATCGCGACAGAAATCTGGTTTCGGGAGGCGAGAAACATGGTCACTGGTGACATATTTCCAAATTCATTAAAGGCCTACTAGCCCATTTCTTTTGTTTACGAAGTATCTGGAGGCTTTCTGGCTGTCTTGCATCATGGCGTATGACATCATTTCCCTCAGCAGTTTAAAACTGGGGGTGATTGCTGTGCCTCAGTTTTATTGAATAATCATAAAAAGGCGGTAAAATTCAGTCTTCCCTTCTATGGCTCCGTGGCAAGAGTCAGAAGTGGTCCCGAACGATCTGTTCACAATATGCCAATGCATCTGTCCACAGACGTTAAATCGTCCTCCATCCGTAACGTCTTCTTTCCATCGTTGGCTTGGCCTCAGTCACAAATATTGAGTATCTATTGCCTTTGCATACTAATGGTCACGGATCGATTGAGCCGTTGGCCACAAAAGTATCATCTGCCGCAGAGCTCTGTTGCCCTCCCCTGGTTTCATGATGGAAATGAACTCCTTCCGAACACGGACATTTTGCTGATGCGCCTTTGTTGCAGCAGAAATCACTGGAACTGAAGCAGATGATTATGATGCGTTGATGTGTCGAGCGTGCAACAGGTTCTGAAAACTGCATCCAGTGCCAGTTAGAATAAAGTCCAATTAATGTCGTAACATGCATGTGAAACGAGATGGCAAGCATAAAGTTGAACAGTTTAGTACATGTATGTCCAGTCAGTTAAGACCGTGTCAGGTTAAGGGTGGACTTTTCACTCTGCCCTCTATCGGCATTATAGAACCGATTTGCTGCTTGTCAACTGCTGTATAAGAATACAGCTTCCCTAAAAATTGGCTATATAGGATTCTTCTTAAATATTGTAATCGCAATTTGTAAATCAGATTCAATTTTTTTTGTAATCTGTAATCTGATGCCATAAATTAATAAAAATTAAAAATCACAAAATCGATAATGGTCGAGCTTAATGGGAATTACACGTAAATGCACCAGGTTGTATTCTTGATTTTATCTGCAAAATTAGATATTATGCGATAATTTTGCGCAGTAGTTTATAGTTACCCTAAAATTCGGCTAGGATTCTTCAAACGTTATTGTCTTATTGAGTGTTGCTATTGATGTTTTAAGTAATAAATTCATCGTAATTTCTTTTAATTACCTAGAAAATGACATTTATGATTCTTAATAAATAGTCTTGTTAAGTGTTGCTATTGAGGATCTCTGTTATAAATTCCCCGTAGTATTTTTTTAATTACCTGGAGATGACATGTATAATCCTTTCCACGAAATGCACAAATTTAAGCGCGTGCTATCATGGTTTTAATTTTAACGTGGCGAAATTTAAAATGTCACATGCAAGAGAATTTCAGAATTTTAAATTGCAATATTGAGTTGGCTTTAAAACTGAGCTGTAAAGTTGGTCGTTTTTGCTGTTTTTTCGTGTTAAGATATAGATGTACATGTAAACTGTTTACCAGCTGAAGTGAAAGTATAAGTACAAGTATCGACTGATTGCTAAATGCAGAACTTGCCTAAAACAGTTCTGATTTCACACCAAATTTCATAATGGGGTGATTTTCTGCTTTGTTTTAAAATATTTAAAGGTCCTGGATTACTTGCCTCCCAGTGTGTATGTGGTTTTAGCCTTACGCACAACACTTTTGCAACCCAAACATGGTAGCACAGCAAAATAGGCAGTCATAGCGCCATTAATCAAATGAATACATTGAAATTTGATGACACTAAACATCAAAATGGTTATTAAAGTCAATTTTATGCTCATGGCAACACTGAATAATTCAACCGCCTCTTAATGCCATAGCGGACAGGGGAACGAGCGGCTAAGTCGCTGTGATTTTCTCACTCAACGCTGTTTTCCATTAAAACAAAATGACGTTCTTTGTGCGTTTTTAACGCATTCACAAGTGCTGCCAATGATCGAAATACGCCTTTGTGAGAGCACATGCCCCGTTCAAACGTGAACCAAACCCACACCATATCGTCCCCCTATTTCTGCATATTGCTCTATACGCCTCACTTTCGACTCCCATGTAAATGTAATGACGTCTCACATAAAGGAGTCCATGCACAACGGAAAGGGGTATATTCCCCCAACCCCCTCTCCCGCAAACATATTCGTCATTTGCATAATGGATCTCCTCCAAGGTTTCATACATCCCCTCCCTTCTCCTTTTGAATTTTCTTTTTATGCTTTTCATCTTTTATTTAGTCAGTTGGAATCATTAGAGAGACAAACATGACTCGTACGCGTCCTATTTTACATCATGAATATGATATTTGTATTATCAGTATCGTGGTTGTGTGGTATACATTATGTTCAGGCGCATATCACGAAAAAGCGGGCACAAGAAATAGTCCTCGGCATACACTGTGTATTTGAACTGGAAGAGCGAAGGTGAAAATAATAAGAAATAACATAATGAAAGCAGGTATAAGAGAAGAACGCAAGGATGTATACTGAATTTGTTGATGGTTCACCTTGCCTTTTCAGTGAATCCGAAAAAGTAAAATTTCGCAAATGTCCCGTAAATAGGTTTAGGTTCTGCTGGAGGCAAGCGTTTTATAACCAAGGAAAACTGCTTACCACTTTGAAATAATTACTTGATAATTCTCTCGTTGTTAATTACTTTACAGATTTTCATTCAGGGAAATTTTCACTGCATCACATTGTTGGGAAGCTGTTGCGCTAATGGTCTGAGGAAATTCATAAAATTAATAGAGACCACTGAATTAGCTTAGTATACTGTACATTGCATAATCAGAGAAAATACATTGTTTTTCTTTAACCAGCGATAATGCACGTCTTGAGGGTAATTAAGAAATATTTGTTGTCTCGAGTTAATTACTTGTTGAGGCCTCCAAAGTATGAAGCTAAATTTATTTCGGTAAACCAACTCCAATGTTCCATGATACTGTAGTTGTAATGTGTGGTCGTAGGGTGGCACCACGGTTTACATCCTGGTAATTCCATATGGATTCTGATATTCCGTTCCCCCTCCTCCTGTCGTTGCCCTATTCTATACTTTCCCCTCTCAATCCCCAGTAATTTTTTCATTTATGGTACCGCTCATGCTATTATAATACCATATAGCATGATTTTATTATCTTTTGGGAATACGAAAACTCTCAAATTCGAGAATGAAATTGGCCATTGTGGAATCGTGCAAACTCACATTATTTGAAGAATTACGAGAATTATTAATTGTATCGACTCGACATATTCTGCACACATTATCTGTTGATAAGCCTTGGTAAAATTCCTGGTCAAAACATGCACTTACTATTTGTATGTCAACTGTACTTTATTAGTACACATGGTTGACACCTGTTCTAACTGTCAAAATTTATCCTTTTTTTGTTTAACTTAACCGAAGCTAACCTAACAATATAATGTCAGATTTAGCTACCCCTAACCGCCAGGCAATCACAGCCAGCTTACGAGCCGTTAGGAGAAGCCCCTTTCTTGTGGGTCACAGTGTCTTTGTTGGAGCAGGGTCTATTCCGAAGTTGTCAATCAGCAAATCTGCGCAACATCAATTGACACTTAAGGTTTATAAGACAATCATAAAGCTTTGCAAAGCTACTTTTCTGGTAAGTTGGAGAACAAGTTCAGCAGGATGTTTAGTTTTAAATCGATGTGCAATAAGTTAGAAAAGGCAAGGATGTTTTTACCGAGTTTGGACCAATAGACCACGAGCAAAATACCTATACGAAACCCTGGTCGCAGATGGCGCTGCGATTTAAACGATTCAAAAAATAACTAAACGACGCCATATATTTGCCTATAGATAGAGTTGGGATTTAACAAGAGATCATTTGCAGGGATTTGCATTTAACAACATGTTAATTGAACATGCAGATTTGGATTCAACAAAACACCAATTGCACAGATCTGAATTTAAAAAGAGATCAATTGCACAGATCTGGATTTAACAAGAGATCAATTGCACAGATCTGGATTTAACAAGAGATCAATTGCACGGATCTGGATTTAACAAGAGATCAATTGCACAGATCTGGATTTAACAAGAGATCAATTGACCATATTGCATTTAGATTTAACAAAAGATCAACTGAACACATCAAGCCCAACTTTCTTAAAATTCTATTGACATCGGAATTTCATTCGCATCCCTGGACTGTTTACCTCACACGACGCCATTTTGAATTCCCGAAAGGACCGTTTAGCGGTGATTTAGTTATGGCGCTCGTTGAGTATAATGTCGTCCATGGGCAGTCAAGCTGATTTAGAGGCATTTTCCGTCGACATCGCCAATCACCTCCATTCGAACTATAATTCGCAAATTAGTGAATCGAAATCTGATTGGGGTGGTGCAAACAGGGATTTAAATTTAACGCTTCAATTACCGTCCATCCTGGCATTGGGCCCTTGTTTATTCAACTTCCACGAAAAATCCCCGCGCCTTTGTGATGACCTAATACGTGGGCCCTATTGCCGTCAAATTGAAACCGCGGTGGCCTTTTTGGCATTGTCGGAGGAGGAAAGCACGTGGCCATGTCTCCCCTTCCCCCTCGTTCTCCCCCAGTTTTCCAGCGTGGGGGGGACTTTCGGAGGACTCCGTCCCACCACTCATGGGGGCCCTCTCCATTGTCCCCATCGAAAAACGCGTAGGAGGGAGAGGGTACCCCTGCCCGCCAAAAAGGGAAGATGATGAGTAGATGACGCTCGTAGGCCAATGAACAAAAGAAACAAAGGGCATCGGGCATCTGCCCTGCTATGTCCTGCCTGTCACCCTGTC
>JAQGAF010000464.1:0-51029 GCA_034687865.1 Kryphioiulus occultus | reverse complement strand
CGTTATAACAAATATGCTTTGAAATATGTACTCCTTTTCATTTAATCGTGAACAACAATTCTTATACTGTTCAAATATTTTATATATTTTATATTTTATATATATAATATTTATAGGACGCTCGTCCTATGCGGAGGAATAAAGGCCATAGTTAGACCTTGTTTTTCGATTCCATTATTGTGCCATGCAGTAGTTATGATGCCCAAAGGCATCCCAAATTCCCAAATTAGATTTGGGTAACAGCATTACTGCACAGAGCTTCAGGCACGAAGACAATAATGAAGGCCAGCTTGGTCAAAGATGTATAGGTACATGTCCAGCTAGAACATGATAAAGTTGCGTTTACACTATACATGTATAACAAAACGGTTTTATATTGCAAAGTTATACC
The DNA here is from genome assembly GCA_034687865.1 of Kryphioiulus occultus. Classification (NCBI taxonomy): domain Eukaryota; kingdom Metazoa; phylum Arthropoda; class Diplopoda; order Julida; family Julidae; genus Kryphioiulus; species Kryphioiulus occultus. The sequence continues at coordinate 50,638 of JAQGAF010000464.1, read as the reverse complement.
ACTTGTATGAAAATGAGAAGACAAAATGTTATTTAACATCATGTAGTATTGATGACCCACGTACTCGAGTGGGTGTTATGTAACAAGTTGTTACAACAGAGTTAAAACCTAATTTGTTATATTACAATGTTTGGTTGTATTATAGTGTAAACACACCTTAAGGAACATCCTTGCCTTCGTAATCTTTTGCCTGCTTGTTAAAAATTTCAAATTTTAATCATCAACTAAACTTTTCTCCTAATGCAGAAATATTTTATCCGCATTCTCAAGTTTGAACAATTTTACATTCGATTCCGACGTATTAGCGCTTTTAATTTGCAAAACATACTAGAATTGTAATTGTTATCTTCCAAGTAAAAGATATTTAAAATGGTTTAAAAAGCGTTCACAAAGTTGAACAATGATGTGTGAACGAAATGATGTAAAGTTGAAGAAGTTTATGGCATCATTAATTACCCTACAAATTGCCCAAGCGGTTGCGAGTTTCGGTCCACAGATGGCGCTACCAATCTTTCAGCAGCAACTATAGCAAGCATCGTTGAAAAGAGGGAAAAGCAGCTTGGCACGATAAATTTTAGCCGAGAAGTTGGCAGTCAACTCAACTCGTTAACCTCATCATGCGAAGTGGAAGCCAAATAAACACAGTGACCCAAAGCAAGGCCATGCTTACAATCCGCAGTTCATGTCAATGGTGTTAATTTGACAAATCTCACAACATTGTGCTGAATAAAGAAGCTTCTCAACAAACAAAAAAAAAACATTAAAAAACGAATACTGGATGTGTCCAATAAAATTGATTAACTCCCCTACAACACGGAATTACCCGCAAAATCTTTTTTTTTAATATACATGTGCAATCATTGGAAAAACTTCAAAAAGCCATCTTGGCTAATTAAAAATACTGTTAGATTCACAGCTGTGATCTATAAAAACGTCAATAGTCTTTAAATGTTTTCAACAACCAGTTCTTCTTCACATAAAAAGCCGTGTGGAATTTAAATTAAAAGTTTACCGCAATTTTTGCTCAATTTTCAATGACTTTCGTGCGTGAGTGGAATTTTGGAGCCATTCTGCAGTTTTTCCCACAAAAAGGCAATTTATCGCCGATTCCCGCATTTCGCGCTCGAGTTGCCACGGAAAACTCATTTCGATTATCACAATCATTAAATCCCCATTTTGAGATCAAGAGAATGCAGTTATAAGTGCATTACTAGCACTTATGATGGGCGAAGTTTTCATAAAATCAAAATAATGCAACAGCCCCCTAGTGGTTTATCTGAAAGCTAGATCCAAATAGGCTACATGTAGCTTTTTCAAAAATGTAATATCGTTCCAATAGGAAACTGAAGATTGTGCATTTATAGCCAATGGAATACATATTTAAAGCATTCTCCGGAAATTGCTTTCATTTACCCTTGACAATTAGCAGTATACAGTACTAATGGTAAAAATATGACTGCAAAATAGTACAATACTCGCGATCCTTGCACAGAGATTCACTACATATACTGTACAAGGTACGTGTCGTATACATTATAGTCTTTCGTTCTACGTCTTGAATTGAAATAACCCACATAAACATGAAAAACAAACTGAAAATACAGTATGGCAGATGTGGAACGTTTCAAAAATACTCGTATCACCCTCAAAAAGCTCGCTTTCAGCAAACATGTACGATGTACATTGCGGTTCAACTGCAAAGTAGGCGAGTGATTGGCATTTTACGCCATCTTCCTACATGTATATGAAATCTCACGTTGTCATGGTTGCCACCTCACGCATCGACACGTACATGTACATCAACGAATCATGAACGGCAAATTCAAATTCCGGACAGACACAGATACAGTTATTATAAAATTAAATTCGACTATGTAACCATAACTATACAAGTGTATTTTGAAAACCAAAACAGCGTTTGTTATGCATATTTTGCCACCGAAACTTCTGATGAAGAAGAAAACAGAAATACAGTAACTGACCTGGTCTTTACACCACGTCAGAGCTCTTGCTAAGCCTTCATATTTCTCGAATACGTGGGAATAGACCATTGATGAGCAGCTGACAGTATTGTCATTTGTTGTCTGGTGGTGCACAGAAAAGAAACGAATTAATGGTCGACCCCCTCAATTTACACACTCAGACATTGCCATTGATGGCATCGCATTCCTCTAGGCAACAACGTCCAAAAGCCATTGTAGAGGATGAGGGAACGACCGAAGAATTGAATGTTTCGATATATTGTAAGGCGGTCAAGCATAATGCATCTCAAAGGCCGACAGTGATTGGTTGATCACTTTTCGCGCCTTTTGATGTCGAAGAACAGATCCAGGCCAACCAGAAGTGGAAAATCTTCCAAGAGTTGAGAGCAAGCAGAAGCAGATGTAAAGTGGAAGGTGGGTCAACGAGCAAGTGGGACCAGCTATTAGTCAACTGCACAAGGGCTTAATCGGAGTCAAGTGAAACTTTAGCCTCATCAAAACATGCGAAAAAAACAGGGTCAACCCTTGCTGAAGCAGGCTGAAGTAAGTTAGCCTGGTTGACCCCCTGCTCGAAAACAAACTTAACGTATTAATCTCTTCCATCGATGGTTTTTAAACGTCTGCGGTCAGATTAGATCTGAAGAGTGAGGCGATAAAGCTCGCTTATCCCATAATGCCTTCAATCATTCGCCATTGTGACGGACATGTGTTTTCTGGCCTATTCAACTTGTGACAAACGCGGGGGTCAAAAAAGGTTGGTTTTCGGCAAACTGAAATCATAACAAAACCGGTTGCCCTCATTAAACGATTCATGCTCCATTAATAATGCGATGAGCGTTGCACAGCCTGCCTGCACTATCCAAACTGCAACCTCTATCAATCTACCAGACGATCAACACTTTTCACCATATTGGGATATCGGGATAAGCCCAACGAAAACACATCCAAGATCCAACAAAGGATGCTTTGAAAGACATTAGCATAAAAGGACATTGTACGCTTTTTTCTTGTCGAATCGATACGAAGATTGAAAATAGCGAGCACTTTGTTGACATTTCAGAACAAGAACCCTTGGTGTAAAAAACGTAAACAGTTAAGAAGGCGAGTGTTTCACAACGTGACGTAATCTTGTCAGTGTTTACAAGAAAGGAGAACTCATTTGGTAAAGGAGGCTGCAACTCTTTACTCCTGCATGCTTGATGCACAAGAACTGCTGCAATGTATGATGAGCAAACCCCAAAAGCCAAAACCATGAAATTATGACTGAAGGTGTTAATGCAAACTTTTCATGGGTGGAGGGGTTGATGGGGTGTTCCACAACAAATGAATTGAACACGTTCCCTCGCCCCGAGCAATATCGAGCCTGGCGTTGATGAATCGCAGGCAACATAAAACAACGGAAGTCCATAGTAAAAACCGCATTAAATTCGGAAATATTTCATATACAGCGCCGCCAGCGCTGAAAACCAAATAATGATGAATCGTAAAACGAAAGCGAAAAATTCTTATTTTGGGCTGGAAAAAAAATTTCCATCGCCGAAGTGTCATAAACTTTACGACTCATTCATGCATGCTTCGACAATGCAACCGGGTGTCCCGCTTCATAAAATGAAGTCGTAAATGCAACTTTCATGGCTGGTTAACTAGGGACAAATACTTCATCTCAGCCAGCAAATTCTGGACCCAAAAGGTGCATTTCCGCCTTTTCTTCTCCCCTCGGTACGTCTCACGAGCCAAGAAATTGAATTCTGTTATGGGAAACTAAACAACAACAAGAGCGTTGGAGCTAGGGCTGGGAAGATAATAAATAAGCGATCAAGTCAAACAAATTTTCAGGGAAATTCAAAGAAAAAAGTTAATAAAACCCACGTCAATACGATAACAACGAAGATCAAATTTTAAACGAGGTAATAACTCATGCCTCGGTTCATTCGTGCCCTTATTTTATCAACACCCACAATGCCCATTTCCATGAAATAAACAGTATTTCATAGTGAACAGCATTACAGACATAAAAACGATTTGCTTATTATTTGGTTCTATGGAATGCATGCAGAATAGTGTCAGATCAACCTTCCATTGTTTAATCAAGCACTTTTTTGGACAAAAACTAATATACCAAACGCATAAACTTTGTTTCTAATAAAACATGGTGGTATCAGTATTACAGTATGTAGGCCTACTTACTTCTCGGATTTATCAAGCGAAATTTTGCAAGTATTTATACCTTCTTGAGAGTGCATTATATATAGTACTGTTTGCCTAAATACATGTATAGTCTATTATGCGTTTGGCGTACTTGCCATGCAAATTATTATCGCAATGTCGTTAGACGACTACGCATCCTATGTCTGAGAATGAGGATTTGCTAAATTCTTTGAGTTGAACAGAAAATTACGACTTAAATAGATGTTTGTGCCCTGCAGCAAGCCTAGGTGGAGTCACCCAACAGGAGGTTTAAGGCAGAGAGTTCAGAACAACTCGTTATTTTAAAGTGAAAATAACCTGCTTTTATCTACAAACCAGACCATTTATTCCCAATTCAAATACGATTGTAAAAACGCGTGATAAGGGTTGGTTACTAGTGAAGGGTGTCAAGGAAGGATGACCTTTCAGGACCGCTACACCTCTGTGCAGATAAACGATGGTCAACGATGAACCCAAAATCGATTTTATTGATATCATTTTCAATTCCATTTTGTTTATATCTAATATATTTTTTTCATTTCAAAGTTGTCTTCCTTACTAAACTAGCACCGCAAGGCATTGAAGGGAGTTTGAGGCTTACAAATATCCTATTACTTTCGTCATCATGGCTGCCTGCACAATGACCGAAATGTATACTGCTCTAGTATTTAGAAATTAATACCAGCTTTTGTTTCCCACAGTTGGCGGTCTGAGACCGAAAACTATCGTTCCCATTGAAAACAACATTTAAATGAGCTAACATGTGCACCAAACAGGTAGCACCATAATGAGACACGGTTGAACAATTGAGGGATTATCCGGCTTATCTGTCTGATACATTACTACTACGTAAATGCAAACAGTGTTAGGATTAACGCTTTACTTATACACAGGCCATCGAATGAAGAGAATAACATCATCAAAGGACGATTTAAATACATATTAATATAAATCCCGATTTCATTTTATTATTCTACAAAAATGGTTATAATAGACCAACGCATCGAGCATATCACACATGGACCAATCGTATTATTCGAAAAAGGGTAATTACACCTCGGAGAAATTCCATCCTTAGTTTTGATAAATAAAAATTCTTCCAATGTTTGTTTTTAGACCATGCATATATGTGAATATCATCTTGTTAAGGGTATATCCCTCAGTGCTGTCCAATAAATATAGTTGCAGTTTCCTTCCTTGCAAGCACGGATGTTTTCTAAATTAATCAATTGAGATTTTTCAGATGAAAAGTAGCTTAACTTTTACCACTGCATGTGATGATTTTTGTGAGTGATTTTGCGATTGCATCTCTCTATACATGTACCTTTATCTAACAGTCTGTCATCTTGATAGAAACTAACAACTTGCGCATATGGCCGCTAATAAATTACATGTCAGCACGATATGAACTGAGTTTACTGAATTTGCATACACAATAAGCTATAGTATAACATTCAAATGAATAGAATAGCATTTACCCTTTTTTACAATGCATAACAGGTTTATTTAAATCCTGAAAGGGTCGTCGAATTTCAAACTTTTAACCTAAAAACATCTCTAAAGTTGCCAAATAAACAAAATGTGATTTTGGGGGCGAGTAACCACGTCTATTTTGCAATACCTGTGTTGTGTTGTCGGTTATCGTGCACCCCGCTGGTTTGCATTGGTACATGTATCTTCTAGGAATACATGTAGAGGGTATTTTTAGTGCAAATGATTATTGCATTTCTGGTACCATCTACAGTGTAGCTCCTTGCCAGACCCAAGTTGTTCAGTAAATAAAGCCGACAAAAAAACTTGATGAGAAAAGTTTACATTTACTTGTAAGCTAGGCTCGATCATTAAAGCAATTTTGGTTTGAGAGAAACACTTCTCAGAAGTTTTCGTGTGAAAAATATTTAATGGCTTAAGAGCGGCATTGCAGTGCAATCGCGTGGTTTTCTTTCACAAAAAATGTTTATACCAAGGGTTGTTTGTAAATTGGAGTTCAAAATAACAACAACGGCGATTGAAAATCCTAAACTTTGCTAGTCATCGGTTGTGAGAAACTGCATGGACATGTTTTGACAGCACTCATTCCACCATTTACTGTACAGGCGTTCAAAATTTAGGGCATAAAAATTTTACCACGACAATCCTAACAAAATTTTAGTTACCAAAATTTCGCATTTTCAATTCACTCACGTTGATGAATCTGTCGATTGCTTTTTATCAGTTATCTGCACGAGTTGAGAATTCAATTTGGTTGGGAGCGATTGATCGCAGTAATTAATCAAAGCAAGAGACATTCTAAATGTCATCCGATATTTTAATAAAAAAGAAATGCTCGGTCCCAAACGCACTCCGATTATTAATTTACCCTCTTTATCTAGGAAAGAGTAAAACGCATTTCACATTCAAATACGAAAGGCTTGCGGGCTACTGGCCTCAATATAACGAGCAGTCAGCCTACAGGGATTCATCAATCAAATTCCTGCCTAATTTATACGAAAAGATTTTTTTAAACAAAGAAATTTAATAGAGCAGAAAATATGTTGCTAGACAATTAAGCGAATTGCTTTATCCATATATTCATGACACTGTATATCGATTTACATACAGTTGATGCTGCATATTTATCGATTAGGAGATTGCATAACGAATGAAGACGTTAGGGTTTAGACCATCCACTAAGTTCACGCGTTGCAGAAATTATATTTAATGACATTTCAGATAAATGCAGAGTCAGAGTCAAAGTAAGGATGCTAAAAATTGTGCAAAATTGATCAATGAGCCTTCTATTACGTGCGGAGCACATCTATAGACAATGGCTGATTGGGAAATTAGAGTTTGTCGTCAGAGAGCAGGGTTATCTTGCCTTTAATGACTCGCTGGCCATGATTTATGAATCGCTGACATCTTTATAATATAGTCCATAATAATTCCCAACGAAAGAACAGTAGCACAATGAACCTGATTACTACTTGCAAGCTCACATTGCCACCCTCATGCAATGGACGGCTATAAAGAAGTAGCAATATCTAGCCAGGGCACACAATGAACTACAAATTGTGTTAAGTGTCGATGGATGAGCAGGCCATCGAACACGAGCAAAAGTGATGATTTGAATTTCATCAAGGGATGAATTGCCGAATAAACTGTATTTGCATGCATGTGTACAAACCTGTATTACGGAATACTGTACTCAAACTTCATGAGTTCATAATGTTCTACGCCATGTTTGTCCTTAGTAATGAACGCCCCTAAACACCGACCTAGTTTATCCCCGCACCACATTTTGAAAAATATATGCGATGTATTTTTATGTAAATGAAAAGGTTAGTGCTTCGTGGATTTCTGCAACCAATGAAGAAAATAATGCAAGCCTGGATATTTCTATAAGCGGCATGCATTGGCTCAGTATGTGATCACAAAACAGATGGAAGGCGCCAAAAACTCATTTACAGCCTTAATTGCAATCAACAAAACCCTGCGCAATGAAGTGCGTCTGCGTGGTTGAAACATAACGACCATAGCAAGGAATGCAATCTATTTCATTGAACAATGCTCACGTATCGTGTCTAAATAGAATGTCTATCACATATATACATTTTAAAGGTTTGCTACAATGAAGGAGCATGCATGGCATTTATCCGGAAAAATTAAAGCAATTGTGCACCTTAAGTGTAAACTAACCTATACAGTATAAGATCTTCCATGAAACGATGACATGCTACAATTGTAGCATTCGACAACTTGGCAAATCCAGCAATACTGTATGACGCAACTTTTTGTCTCCCACTAAAAAGGTACAAAGGTAAAAAGGTACCACAGATACATGTACATGTACAGAAGTTCTGACAGCTCACAATCTAACATTCCTTCATCTCCAAAGAATTAATGGTGAAGAAAAGGTTTTGCACCACAGGCTCCCACATTAATTAAATTTTCCTTTTTAATAACAACAATTTATTCTACCCATTCATTCTTTTAAATTGCATACTGTAGATGTGATCTAACATTTTTGATCTTGCTTTCATTTGAAATCGAAAGCTAACCAATCAGGTTTGACAGGGTTAAGAGTGAGAAAAGATAAGATAACATCCACTATACATGTAACGCAAACTGCTGCGTGAAATCGCTAAGACGCATACAAAGTTTTAATAATTATAAGAAATAAGAATGCTAATACATGTATTTGCCTAGTCCTACACAAATATCTGCGCTCGTATAGTGCGTCTACTCCAACCCATTCTTATATTCATGATTCTTGTCGTCCATAAAACGTCAAATGTCTCCTTTATAATGTAGACATCAAGATCAGGCGATGTATGAAATGTAGCCATGTCATGTACACTTTATCGCTGGCAATGAAATCTTAAACTAATACATAATTCATAGCAGTCACGGGGTCCCATTCCCTATACCCATATAGACACGCATTCTTTCCAACAATGTTTGTGTTTTGGGGACTGAGAATGCATTTTCACTCTGAAGAGGTGCAAAATTGAGATGGAAATGAGGTGGAAAATATGCACTGCATTCCTTTCCTCATATGGACTTCTGCATTATTATTACGCTAGAAACTGAACCCCTTTTTATGCATATTCCTATATGATAATCACTGCAGTGAAAGGAGGGCCTGTAGTCATAACGTCGCGTGAAGTGCACAAGGGCACTGGAAAACAAGTTCATTGGAATGTATGAAAGCTTAAGCAACTTAATCACAGAAATTTAAATAAAGTGATACCGTGTCTGTAACATCGTCTGTTTTACGCCAAGCCAGCACATGTTCAATGAAAGAATCAATAGACGAACTTACCTGTAAAAGGATAAAAGTATAAAATATGAATGAGGAGAAACAGAAACTTTTGAATAAGCAATCAACAATGTAAAAGGATAGTACACAGACTGAGAGAACATGAAAGTTGCTAATAACGATACATATAAAAATGCGAAACTAACTAATAATTGCATATTTTCAAATTATACAAGTAAGCTTACTTTTGGTATATTCGTTATGAGATATTCATGCTAGTTTTAAAAGTTATTACTTGTAGGTGATCGGATTCGGATCCATGTCGTTTTCAGTGAGTGAGCGAGTTATCCTCAAACCTCCTTCACGATGAAGATAGCCCATATAACTCAACGACTTTTATGAAATATTTAAAATAGAATATAGGGTTTGGATTTCCCCCATAAAAGTCATTCAGATTCATAACTGCTCCCCTCCCCATGGCTTCATGAGCCGTCAGTGTTATTGAAGAAGCTCGTAGCCAAGGTACAGTGTAAGATTCTTGGGACTGAAAGGAGCTAGGCAAGAAATCCTCCTTCACATTCAGTTATTCATGTCATTGAAAACAAGTAATATAAATGCAAACTTTTACGGAGGCAAATAGAGAAAGATGTTATGAAAGGGATCGAGATGCGATTATGTCCCCAAAATCGGATATTAAATTTCCGCTAGCTTAAGTATTAATGATATACATGCGTTGGAAAAATTCTCCACATTCGACAATGGACAACGACACAATAGACAGAATGAAATTCAGACATGGCAAGGAAGGCGATAAAGAGGACGGAATTCATTACATCGGCATATGAACGTATGCCCTAAATTCCAACTTCGCCAATTTTTGGGATAACAACTGGCGGCATAATTTAGAGCGATAGAGATGACCGGAAAATCATTTGATGAGGTAAACCTTGGTTGGATTTAAGTGAAGGAGATAGTTCTCTATATCTTGCGCAAAAACTCGTTCAATTTTATTTGATAGATACTTGCAGAATAATGTGCTAACTTGAAACACTACGTTTACATGAAGATTTTAAGTTAGATTAAATAAAATCTGACTTACACTATAGCAACGAGAAGTGAATGAACATGGCCATAACTGGGCCCAATTTCATAAAATGTGCACTTCAATGGGTGATGGGCACCTGGTTGACGACATAACAATATCATTAGTTTGGGTAATATCCCTTCTTCATCATACAGGTTCTCATAACCATTGAGGTGCACATTTCACTCCTCATCCTCAAAACTTCACTTCTCACATTTTATGAAATTGGGCCCTGGTAGTGAAATTTTGTAAAGCACCGTTCAGTATCCTCCTTTCCAATGGATGGCTCCAGATTGAGCCAGTAAGGGCGCCTGTGCGGAGTGACTTGAGTAAAGCAACCTCCATACAGATTTTCAAATCAAGTCAAGGCATAGCTTGTGCGGCTTACTTAGATTAAAACGATTTAAAGTCTGCATGTAAACTTAGTGAAAAGCAGCCTTTCAGACGAAGTCAAAGCGAATTTGACACCTTTATCCCAGAGGATTCGCGTTCACGTAATCCCAGTTTTATAGTTTTCAATTTCCAACATGGCCGTTAGTGATGGGATGCATCACCAGGCCAGGTCTAGTAAAACTTCTCGTTTTAAATGCCAGAAATTCAATATGCTCGATTCCTGATGTGGAACCGCTCATCGGTCCGCAGCAATGCAGTCTCTGCAAAACTTTGTAGGGTCGAACTAATGCGTTCTAGAGTTGGCCCATTTTTGCGTGTGCATCTAAGACGCCATGGAGATAGAAAAAAAAAACACTTTTCAATAAATAGCTCTCGCATCTCGACGTTGCTCAACTTTTATTGCGACACCGATAGTCGCCATTGAAAAGGGGCACAATGGAAATGCCTACATTGAATTGAACGAAATAAACATAAAAGGCAGAGGGATGCGCCTCCAATGCTATCTACACAAGCCCGTATGGATAGGAGCCAATATCATCCGCAGCGACATAACGATGTTTTCCTGAATCCATAAAGAATATGGCGAGCGGTCGCGTATTTCTCCCAGAGCAGTGCTTAGCGATTCCCTCCCATATATCGAGCATTCATTTTTTATGCGAATTCGCAATGTCTTAGCAAACCAAAATCGGATTTTTATGCCCGAAGCTGTCCGAGAAGGCGGCTCAGCAACGAGATAAAAACGTTCGGATGATTTAAAATTGGCGTGGGATTTGAATTTATATTCGAAATTCGGCTTGGGGGGAGGTGATCGTGGAGTGACTCGAATCCCCGTCGGGTGAACTTCAGTGGTCACGTCGCTCATAACCGAAACAGCTGTTTGCCCGTTATTGGGCATTGGGGGCCGATGATTTCCGTGCAACACGCTGTCTGCCACTATTTTGGATATTCCAGATTTGTCGGATGCGTATCACGCGATCCGTACATATTTATAACGACTCTTGGTAATTCGAAAACTATGAGCAAACAGTTGCTGAATCAAGTCACCAGCACACTTTTTCCCCCGATGTCCCGTTGGAGGGCAATCACGCACAGCCGTGGGGTCATGCGGGAATGCCCGCCATTTCCGAATTGCACCTGACCATGTAAGCACGTGATGTTCAGTAATATTTCTCTATGGTTGCATCGGGATGGGGTAAGACTTATAGGCAGCTGTAAGATTTCTCAAGGGCTTCACAAAAGTCAGTGCATACACTCATTTATGCAACCGTAATGTCTATATTCGGCGCGTGACAACACAACTTGCGTGTGACATTTTGAAACGTCCTGGCATTTACTTCAGCACGCTTGGATTATCACCCATTTCAAATTGGATGAACATCTCCCAGTTAATTCAACAGCAAAGGGAGCGATCCATTTTCCCGCAGGAATTCATTTCAGAATGCTGCATTATATTCGGACAATTTGTAATACACTACCTGTAATTACGTTGCTCGTAACTGGGTCCCTGTGAACTAACAAGTTACATAACGGTAGAACGATTTAAATAATGGCACCTATTATATTTGTACCAAGTCACAATAGCAAAATATCAGAATTGGAATAAACTACACCAACGATTTAAATAATAGCACGTATGACCTGTCACCTAATACAATATGTTTACGAAATACAAATATATCGGAATTGGAAGAAGCTCCACCAAAGATAGCAATGATGTACGCTTTATAGTACATTTTATATTACAGAGTACATCATTAGTTTTGATTAAAGGTTGAGTACAAAAATATAAACTTTTTTTCAGTTATCACCGCATTAACTTTTCTTCTCTTTGTACTTTACCAATATTATTAACCTCAGCTATCCTATAACAGAATTGGAAGAAGCTCTACCAAAGATAGCAATGGTATGACATCATTTTATATTACAGAGTACATCATTAGTTTTGATTAATGGTTGAGTTGAAAAATGAAAACTTTTTTACCACATTAACTTTTCTTCTCTTAGTACTTTACCAATATTATTCCGACCTCAGACATCCAATACCAAAATTGGAAGAAGCTGCACCAAAGATAGCAATGATATGACGTCAATGTATACTATAGAGCTAGCACATCAGCAGTGCATGGAGTTCAAAAATGAAAACCTTTTCAATTATGCATTACCTTTTCTTCCCTTTGTACTTTACCAATAATATTCTAATCTTGTCGAAACGCCCCCATTCCTCATACTGTATATTTAACAATATCACAACAAGGTTGGTTTTTTGGAGTTTATGGTGAGCAATGCCATAAGAGGCAAAATAGCGCCTATCACAACAAGGAAGGATAATTGCTCAAAAAGTGCTCAATGTTTACAGTCGTATCACACTGACTAAATTTGTGCTGCGAGGTGTACATGTATAGAATTTTTCAGGGTTAATTTACTTTCAAAATAAATTGTCATCACAACTCATAAACAACTTTGTTCCGATTTATGTACAAATTTGATTTTCTTCACTAAAATCGTCTTCATTTCATTTTGGATTTGATCATTTTTTCCTGTCGGAGTCATAAACAGCGTTTGGGGGAGAAAAATTCAGAAAAAAATCGCGTTTTCCAAACAAAAATCCGCCTTCGAGGGTTGATAAGCGCGAAAAAGGGCGCCTTTTCCAATTTGCCCTGGTGGCGCTGTTTCTTCCACAATCCACAATGTCAACGAACGCCTTCATTACCCTAAACTGTACATATTTGTGTAGAAAAGGCTCTTGATTGCGACTCCTCGACTTACCGAAATCACGGACCAAAACCCCTCGTTTCTGCTGATCTTAGCCTGACTTTTTTCGACGTCGTGTTTACACGCTTCGATTTAATAACGCAGATGCCAAAAATAGAGTCATCTGTCTCGCCCAAGCAACAACGTCTTCTAGGGTTGCAAGAGACGGCCATTCATCAGCAGCGAAATGCCACAGCCATTTTATACAAATAAACACTGGCAGTGAAAGGGAGGAATCCGTCATTCCCTCCGCGGCTTAAACCAACAACAGGCTGACTTCGGAATTCAATTATATATCTAGGGTGGAAAAAAAGATGTATGAACGCCATCTACCAAAGCCTGAGAGTAATATCTGGATGAAGTTCGATGCAGAGAGGCCTATACAGCGGCTGGAAATATGGCGAATTCCTCCATTTCGTCAATTTCTTCGCCTTTTCACGTTGACTTTGTGACCAAATGCCTCTGGCTAAATCAATCTATCGGATCAAGAAGCTGAAGCTCCCTGCAGAATAAGATCACCATCGGATCCGTGTCAGAAATGGCGAAGCAGTAAAAGCTACTGCGTGAATAGTAGGAGTTCGAATGAAATATGTCACCATCCATAAACTGGTGGCGAATACAGATTAAATCCCCCAGACTGGGATAGTGGCGGAAAAGGCACTTTCATCACCCATGTTCGTGTTCATGTTAGAGCAATGTCTAGCGGAATTTCTCATTTTGCAGGAGATGGGCGACACTGGCTCTTTAATTACAATAAGTGCTCTACTCCCATCGTGCCTATTACTCGCCATATGTTTCGATACATATTGCTATATCTAATAAAATGAAATTACAAAGGCGTGATCCAGTGAACGCATAATGCAATGCCTATGCCACAGAATAAGCCAAAAAGTGTTTATCGTGGCATTGTGTTCATTGCTTAGTCAAACTTTGGACAGTCAAATGTATCACAGTTGAAGAGGTCAAACAATGCCTTCAACGTTAACATTTCCGAAATATGAAATTTCTTCTTAAGCTCTAGACATGTGGTACAAACGTAAATGTACATGTATACCATTGTAGAAATGATCACGTTTCCACATTTTCGCAAAAATCAACAATAAGTGCTTTACAGGCTGTAGTACTTTTTTTACTGGTTGTAGTAAATTTTTGGTGCGTCTTACAAGCGATGAAATAAGGAAACACCCCATAGCAAACTTATTTTTACTTCGTTTCTGGAGAGATGCAACTGATTTTTAAGAATGTCCTGTGCTCTTTCAAATGAAAGTATGGTAAATTTGAAACTTCTCTTGGCCCTAAATCATGCTTTGTCTATTTCAAGTATTGCTATATTGAAATTTCAGCGGGACATTCGAAACAGTGTCTATGTGCTTTCAGCAAAGATTTATTCAGTATGCAGTAGTGTTGATACTTTATAGATCAATCTTTTATCTTTACTGGGCACTAAATGTAATAAAAAGGAGGTTATATTAAATTTTCCCTCGTTGCATATTTTATTCACAGAGTCTGCATACACTGCGTCAACAAGTGCCTTCATTACGAATAGTGTAATTATTTGTCTGGGAAACGTACACGGAAAAACGTTGTCCGGAAATAATGCGTGCAAAAGCAGTAGTTTGCTTAGAGTTAAAACTCGATTATAAACAGCACATGTAATGGTTTAATCGCCTATTAATTTTTATGAGACATGGAAGCGAAGAGCCAACCTCGGGTATTTTGCTGAAAGAAATGGTTGATTACCCTTACGCTCTGTAGGAGAAAATTAAAGATAAGACAAAAGGAGTTGGACAATGTGTGGCAGCTAGTGTAAGGTTCATCTTGCATACAGTGTTACTGTGTAATGTCATGGAACTACCGCAGAAATTTTGCCGAAAATCAAAGATTTCCATGAACTGTACAGGATTCCAAAGTCTGCATTTCGTGAGCCAATTTTTCTATAAATAAGATGTACAAACAAAGTAAATTCAATCGGAAAGGGCCACGCCATCCTCACCGTTAGCACCGTGGAGACAGTCAGCTGCACATCAATTGACTTACGAAAAGGAATAAAAAACAGCCAAGTGTGAAAATATTTGGGGCCATAAAAATAGCAGCGCCAAATGCGACAAAAATGAACAAGGGAGTGCATATGGAATGGAGGGGCTTTTCGGTGCATGGCCCCAGAAAAGATTTATAGAAATAAATGCCTGATCCAATCCACCGGAAAGGAATGCCAAAGGACGCAAAAACCCACGCCTCCAACACAAACACTGCATTTTCAAGCAGCTCTTAAGGCGACAGAATGCATCGACCAGATTCCGAAGTCATTCCCTCCTTTGTGCAGCAAAAAATGTAAAAAATCGAACTTCCGTTAGGCCCATTTGCGAGTAATCGAGTATATGCAGCAACGTTCGTATAACAATAATACGAGCCTTCGATCTGTGGTCTTCGACCTACAAGAACGAGCTGGATTTTAGATCCTCCAATCGAATCGAGTTGTGATAACATTCGTAGATATACGCATCGGAAACAGTGGAATTCTTGAACCGAAAAGTGCTTCAATAGTTCGTTGCACGACTCAGCATGAAAGTCACTCATAGACTAGTTTCTACAATATTTTTGGAAATTTCCATGAAAAACGCAATGCCAGAACCGTTACAAACAACAATAAATAAACTCGAGCCGACATCGTGCAGGTAAGTTGGCAAGCAGCCTGCACAACATCACAATTGCAGTTGAAGACGTCATGTTGAAAGCTACAGGACTGGATCAGTGCTGTTATAAGCAGAAGCGCAGAAAACAGAGCAATTTCCATCACCCTGAAATTCAATTTCCTAGGTCCATTCGCAGTGATGGTATGCAAAGATGCAGCTTCCAACACACCGACAGGGGCCACGTGTTCTCTCGAACACGAGCCCGCCACGTGTGGGTCACAACCTCCCCCGTGCATTTCCTATAAATACTGGCATTTATTGTAGGGGCTGTGGGGGAGAACGACATACAGCAACGATTACGCAGTTCACTGGGCCCTAAATAACTCCGTGCGCCATTAACACACGCATTAACAATGGAGGAATTCAATGGCTACATTGTATTCTCGCCCAGAAATACCTATTGGGCGAACGGCGAAAACAGGGCCCAGCTGGACACACCCAGCACCCCCAGAAACTCGACACCCACCCTACGATTTCAGATCCAGCTCAACAAATTTGTATACAGTAACAGTAGCCAATTCGTCGTATTTGGACCAACCCTCTGGAATGTAACAATTTGGAGAAATTCGGGGAAGAACAGGGGCTTGAAATGTGTTTTATTGTATCTAAAACTACCCAAAACAAATAGCGAAACTTATTTTACCAGGAAATGGTACTTTGTCCTCAGTTCGACCTAAAACAACAAACTACGTTAGGGTAGTGGGAACGATTTTTGGACCAAAACAACCAAAATTACATGTACTGTAGGTGTTAACGAGAAATCCATCAAAAGCAGTAATAGCAGAGGATAGTGGGCAAGTGTTAATGTGCATTTCCGCAGCTTGTCACCCACCTCCTCAAACCAAGTTTGTCAATGTCCTGCATGAATACTTCGATGGTAAACACAGCAGCCATTTATGAATGTCTTTAGAGTCGTAAAATGTTCACTTCTATACCTTTTAAGTTTCTCGATTATGTTTGCATCCGAGGAAACTACAGATGTTTTGGCAAATAACAGAACAGCGATTTCCATTTACATTAATCCATAAATACGGACATGATTTACCGCTTCTCTGGGATTCCACGACCGTGTTCAGCAGATATAATCATATTCATTCCCCATATGCATTGCTGTAATTAGCAACTATGCAAATTTCGCAGGCGTTGCGTCGAATACACGATAGTCCTACATATTTTTTTATTTGTAAAACAAAACCGCAATTTTCCAAGGGAGAAAAAAAATTGGATGCTCGCCTCTGGCACTCGTTATAACCAAGATCTCAATTTCTGCCACAAATTTTGATTTCTCCTCGGAGGAAAACCGACCCCCAAAGTTGCATCGTTTGCAATCGGAAAACATTAGATGCGCACTTTAATAAAATGCACTGGAGGATTCTGGCGCTAAAAGCGGAATTCTACACGGGCAGGACGAATTCATTCGGTACATGCAATCGATACGTTTAATATTTCCCATGGAAAGACATATCCATTAGGGCTTCATCCGCCACGCTCTTTCTATACGTTTATGTGGAAATAAAGCCACGTCTAACAAATCGTATTTAAATTCGAGGATGGCAACGCAACGCTCAACACCTAAGTGGGCTAAGTCGATGAAATCTTCAATTACAGCTACTAATGGGCGATAAAGGTGAGTTTAGCACGGGGGATTGCGAATCGTGAAAACAGAGACATTAAGAGTTGAGTTGGTTAAAAGGTGCATTGCGTTGTTCTTGCATTACGTTTTCATTGCACTCTTGTATTCTTTCACCCCACTCCATCTATTCCACTTATAACCAGCGAGCAGAACATTTTACATGTAGGCCTACATCTTGAAACAAAATATAATTATGATATCATTCAAATGGCATGTATAGAGCTATAGTTCCTGTTTAAGAGTATTCAATATCACTCTACCCTCTATCGGCATTATAAGCTTATATATAGCACCGATTTACTACTTGTTAACAGCTGCATTAGAATATTCGGTAGCACCTCTAAAAAACTGGCTGGGATTCTTGATATTATGAAATAGTCTTATTAACTGTAACTACTGAGTGTTTAAAGTTATATATTTTTTATGCATTTAAAAACCTTACTTAGAAAACGACTCGTACAAGTATAATAATTAGGATAAAATACCTGTAGAAGCATGAAATTCGCAAAATTAAAAATCGCAAGTACGTGACAGAATTCAAATTCGAGCGCGTGCTAACATGGTTTTCATTAGATATTATACATTAGTAGGCGTATTAACCCATTTCTATAGCAAACAAGTGATGAGGTTGAAAACGTTCACCATAGGGCAGAGTGAAATTGGGCGCTCTTAACATTGTACGAGCTATACATATGCAAAGTATAAATGTCACTTGAAAGTTCTTCAAGTAAATGAATAAACTTAAAAATACGAGTAACTTAAAATACCTAAACATAACATAGCCTATCTGTTGAAATGTGGAACTTTCTACACCCAAGTTGACAAACGAAGCTTTCGTTTCACCCAACATTTATGTTCGAAAAAGAACTTTCTGACTATGGTCAGGTGCTAAATGCGTCGTAACCTCAAAAAACTTCCCGAAAGTTCTTTCGGATTCGTGTGTACCTATTCCGCCTTCACCTGTGCACTCGTTCCACCAGGTGAGGTGCAAATGTGGACAAAAGAGGGCGGTTGAGAGTCTGGTATCTCTTGGAATGAAACTAGATTGCGTGAGTGGTGGGGAAGGTTGAAATGAGTCATGGCACGACTTTATGAAATCTTTCAAAAGAAGGATTTTCAGAGAAAAATGGAAAAAAATCGTAAAAAGAGGATCAGCAACAAAAACTAAATCCAGGCCTTAAGAATTTCAAGCAATAAAGATGCATTTTTACATTTTCAATGACAAGCTCAAATAGCGAAAGTTAGGATGTTAGCGCAAACGTTTAAAAAAGAAACAATTTATGAGGACGATGAGAATGTTGCCAGAGGCAAGGAACCCAAGCCTATAATTTGTGTTAATTTTAAAACCACCATATTTGCAGTATAGAAACATGAACGATGAAATTACATAGTGCTGCCTATAGAACGAAACGTTTCCTTTTAATTTACACTGTAGTTCTGAGTTCATGAAGTCGGTGGTATAGGTAGTGGTGGGGAAAAAAGTAGCATTTTCATGGAGTGTTTCCGAGTCGGACGACTATGGTTATGATAAGGATGGCGAAAAATGGACGACCCCTACTGAATTAGAGAGGAGCCGTAAACTAAGACAACCCAAATGGAAGAGGTTATTTTCCTTGATACGCTCGTGTGGTTCTTAATGGATTTTAATATCTTTATGATTGAGTATCAATGGTGAAGTGGGCGCCAGTCAGAATTTCGGCACTTTACCATGCATGTGTCACAAGCTAAACTGTATACGGTCAGTGTTATGGAAAAAATCACGTCCTCTGAACTGGGGCACAAAGCAAGATTCTCACAGATGTCCCTGATGATAAAGCACTTGAGCCATCCATAATGACATCATTTGCATGCGCAGGCATAAGTAGATAAAAAGAGGTTGAGGAGTGTTTTAAAACTAGTTTTTCTCCTTGTTTACATAAATTTTCTTATGCGAACTGGCTGAGTCGAACCCATCTAGCAGGTCATCGCTAAAATTGTATTTGAAAAACGTTAAAAATACAATTTAAACTCATTTTTTTGAACTAATGTATCGGTATAATACTTAAATGCTAATGTTAGTCTTTCATGTACACTATAAGGTACGACTATACTGGTAAAGTTTGCGAGTGATTGGCTTTGTCATCTTGAAAAAACTAAGTT
This sequence comes from Kryphioiulus occultus, assembly GCA_034687865.1. Taxonomy (NCBI): domain Eukaryota; kingdom Metazoa; phylum Arthropoda; class Diplopoda; order Julida; family Julidae; genus Kryphioiulus; species Kryphioiulus occultus. Next base: position 31,038 of record JAQGAF010000464.1, on the reverse strand, counting down.
TTTTGCTGTAAACATGTATAGTATACATGTATGTACAGTAGAATGCCTTCCTATACGGAACTCACGTTCTACGATTGGCATGGTTGCCGTTGGTACAGCTGAGGAAAATTTGAGATAATTTCAAGTCAGCAAGGTCCAAAAGGGTGGCAATGAACCATGCAATTTGTGCCCAAGTTCCGCCGCCCCATAGCAATAGACTGCATTCTGAATATGAAAATGAATGAATCCGTCATTAAAGTACGAAACCTTTTCACCAATTGAATAATTTCCAAGTGCCTTCAAGACATTCAGAACTTTCTTTTAGAAAACAACAGTCATCAGCTCTCTGCAAACAGGTCACGGAGTGACGGAGTGCATGTAAAACGCGATAGTTCGATGATACAAAACGATGGGAAAGTCAACATTATCCTTCATCTAAATAAAAAACCGAATACAAATAAGTAGAATCTCCCCCTGACTGTCTTGATTGGAACACCGAATAGCTTATAGCAGCCTATAGTTTGCGGGTATCACGCACCAATTTCCCCCTCTGCCTCTCGAGCGTTAAAGAGAGCAAAACTTGCTAAGACGTTGCGTAAAACTTCAGGTGAACGCACCTTCGTCATACGTCACATAAGCCAAGAAGAAACCCCTTTTTTGCCAATTTTTTCGATAAAAAATGGCCGCATCTGTGACCAATTACTACGTGTTACACTTGCGTGCCCGTCTAAATAGCGTTGGGGGTAGAACGAAACAGTCCCGTGGGCACCTATAATTAAAACCCGCACACGGATGCGTATTATACGATACGAAAACTAATTTTTAATAAAAGCTACAACATTAATAGGGGTACCAAAAAAATTCATTAGTACGGGTCACCAAAACGGAGCCCAGAAAAAAAAACTTGTTTGGCGCAAACAAGCCGTATGGACGATGATGTTACCAGTTTCAGTTTTCGAAACAGGTTTTCGTTTTACGCGAATTCCCAATTTTTCCAACAAATCATAACGGCTGCCCCATTATGCGAATAATCGCAATTTATGGTCGCCAGCCATGGTGCAAGGTGTGCGTCGCGTGCTGGCACCTGGCGGCCATCGCAGCAAGCCTGTTTCTTGCATAAAACAACTAGACCGAGACCGAACCAAATTTGCATTTACTACACAGCAGCTAAGCGAGTTGCCAGAGAAAATGCAATTTGAAAATCTGACGATTTACAGCCTGGAAAGCCATATCGGGATTGGGGGTAATAGCATACCTTGAGGTCAAGACCAGCAGGTGCGATTGCATTCAGTGGCCATTGGCACAGTCCACTTGCGGTCAGCTAGCTGCAGAACTTTTATTAGATCCCAAATAAACAATTTATGCGCAAAGAGCAGTTAAAGTCGATCAAACAGTTAAACTGTCAACAAACCGCATTTGGAATTCAGAAACCCAGTGAATTTAAGAGAGCATCTGGTCGGAGTACGCAGATTGTACTCGAGTACACCGAACTCGAGTAACTTCATCAGCACCGATACTTTTCAAACCCTTTTTATTGATCAAAGCTTAACCACACGGACATCCGGAGACTGGCACGTCTATAAATCATGGCAAAGACCTATAGTTAAACTTAAAAGTCACATATACTGTAGGTGTTTTCAACCTGAAAAAATGCAGTGTTTGTAAAGGTATTCCCACGATTATAGTAAACGTAAATTGAACGCAGCAAACGCCTGGTGGTGATGATGAAGTTTTCAGCCATGATTTCTTTAAACATTCATTTTTCAGTGCCAACCACCCACTCAGAACACCAATAGGAATAGGGAGTACGTTGTATTACAGATGAAACTTGAATATTGGAAGCGTTCAATATGCCTCAGGCTTTTTAGAAAACAGTTTAACACGTTTCGACCCTATAAAATGGCAGTTAAAACTTCCTCAGTCACGAAGCTGAGGCCCAATACCAGATGGGAGAGTTCAACCAGGAATATTTTCAAAAATGCCCTCATCCTATCGTTAGGGTAAAGGGTCACGTGCTCATCGTGACTATATCGGTAAACTATAAAACAGTGGCGCACGATTATAAATTTTATTATTTGTCGAGGAATGTGATAAAGCACGTGCTCACACTTTGCAGTTATTGAGTTCTTAGTTATGAGAAATCGTTTGCTCTGCCACTGCCTGCTAGGAATGTTAGAGTTAATTATGCCATGGTCAGCCCCTGGCGGGTATTTAAGGAGGGATGGTGCTCATTACGACTTCGGGCAAATTAAGTCCAACGAGAGTATTAAGCTGCCCTACAATTAGCCATACATGTACGTAAAATAACCATAAAATGCCAATAATATTTCTCACGTTGCTTAGATTTAATCTGCGCATAACACGAGTATGAAAGGAATATGCACAAAATTGCATTACTAAACTAGAAATTAGAAAGGCATTAAAAATGCATAAAATCTCATCGCAATTCGCCATCACCATACAGGAATGTTTGTGGTTCTCACAACACTCGCACTTTCTAAGGCACCTTCCATCATTTCAACAGCACCATCATTTGGAGAAAAAACTAATTTCGTTGAAATCAAAATTTTGTCTCACACTGCGGATGATTCCAATAATAAAACCGTGAAACTGCAATCTGCCAGCGATGATGCCATGAAATGCTTCAATAATTCAGGTTGTCATTGTAAACGCATGCTATTAACGCACAATTTGAAACTCGAAACTAAACCAAGCCTATTGGAGATGCAATTACCACGAAAGCTTCATTCCTTCCTGCTGAAAGGACTTTCTTCGTGCATAGCCAATTATTTATTAACAATCCGTCAACTCATCATCAACTCCACCATGACGCCACACAGGTGTTTCGAAATAGCTCTCCTTAGAATACGCTATGTCGAATAATGTTGTAAATTCTATCCATGTACCGATGAAGCAGGCTATAAACGAAGCAAGTCGGTTCAATTAACAGCATCTTTCAGAGTCAAAAAACGTTGATTTAATAAATTACAGCAATCGAACCCTGGAGGCAGCACCGTTCATTAAGTGATCCTACGCTTAATTATTTGTCAACAAGCCTCCATTTACTGCAAATTAAAACTTCAAAACTGGAAAACCAACCAATGTTCGCCAGTTTTGTCGACAGACGAACGTTTAGCCCATCCCATAACGAAAGGGATGATGGGGGAAAACTCTCACAAGTGTAATTAGGAATGGAATAATTACACAGTGCTTAGATAATATCCCGATGTCAATGTCATGAAACCTGTCAAGACCATCGACTTTACGAATTTAATTACATGCAATAATGCCAAGACTGCAGGGTGGCAAAAGCAGCTTTACGCAAGCACAACTGAAGATAGGCGCTGGGAAACCAATTGTCCGAATCATATTTTCACAAGCCAGAGTGAATAAAATACACTCGTGATCTTAATATTAAAGCAGTTTCACATGCTATTTAGCTGCACTCATGCATTACAAAAATCCCAGCTTAAATCTGCCCTAACAACAGCTACATTTATGATTACCTCAAGCAGGTCTTAAGAGCTTGCTCTCCTCGCAGCCAATGTCTTTAATGCCCATGTGCCAAGTGATGCAAAAAACGCATTGCCAAGCAGTTTTTTACGAGCTTTGCTTATACAGTAACTGCATATTGGTTATTCCATCGATAACTAGCCAGTTTACAACTTTGGGTATGACAATGATGACACTCGCCAGTTTTCCCGTTAAAAAGGAATCTGCAGTCGATTAACCATATCGAAATGCAAATGTAAAAACAAACATTATATTGTACATGTAACATGTCTATTGTACATTGTTTATGAAAAGCAGATTGTCATCCCTCGTGCACATGTATAAGACAGCATATTTACAGAGAAACTGGACAAACAATAGAAACATTTGTCAGTTTAATCCAGCAAGCATAAGCTTGATGTTTGGGTGTTTCCCCCATCAGATTCTCAACAAGTAGTCACTTTTACAATCAAAATATTTGTTTTACAAACCATGGATCCAGGGGCTATGCATTACCATGGTAGCTATCAAAAGACAGAGAGAAGATGTCAAATAGCCAGGACTATTTGGTATTAACAGCTGTATTTGACAACATAGTCAGAAATTTAACTCGAAGGCCGCCACTGGTTACAGAGGGAGTGATAATGCAACATTGAATGTTAAATATAGCAGATGGCGCAAAGTTTCAGTAATTCTGATTTCGAAAAATCCAGGAAACAAAGTAATTGGTTGGCCAAGTTTGTAGCACAATCTAGCCTATATATTAAAAACTCCATACATGTACATGTATGGCATGAACTTATCACGAACACTAATCAGGTAAGATACAGTTTTCGCTACATCAACATTTAAGACTGAAAAACGTCATATGACTGAATAATCATCTTTTAGTATAAGGTGATTAAGTTCAGCATGTATTGTACACAGTTTACTGACGTAAAATCGCAAAAGTGATTGTCGTTGCCCAGTATGGCGTGAACGCCATCTATTGATAGAAACATTCCAGGGCATTTGTGAGCAGACATTTGCTGTCGACTGTTCTGCTTCAGACAGCACGAAATGAGTGTAAAAAAGCCGAGCATGCATGCATTTATTTCATGCACCGATACTTCATTGAGCACTAACCAGATAACAGATGACAAGGTTGCTTTTATACACTTTTCGTCCAGCCACGAATGACCGAGATCGATCTAATTATTCAAGTTACACTGTTGGAAACAATGTTTGGCGACTTAAAAAAAAACAAAACAAGATCATAGGCTCTTAAAATCTCACGTTGCAGTTAGAGTATATTTGGCATGTGCATTCATTGCGGATTACAAGGTTCATGATGGTGTGATAAACACTATCTTGGTTTTCCCAGTCACATTCTGCAGTGACCGGTCTGCCATTGAAATCAACTTGGCAGTTTTAAAATTAGTAACTTTATGGGAACAAATTTGCCCAGCTTTTTGTAGATACGCCTTCATTAATATGCGAAAGAAATACCTGAATTTCCAAATTTGCAATGCGATCTCATGATCGAAATGCAATGTTGTTGTTTTTTGCGATGATTCGGCCTTAAATTGGAGGTATAAGTGCTTAGCTTGTCATAGGGTAATATTTTTGAAAGCATAGATTTGCACGGAAAAAAACTGGTTTTTTCGCCTATAAACTAAAGCAATACTTGTCGTAAAGATGTTTTTTTTTCCAAATCGAAGGAATGTAAAGCATTAGGCAAAAGAATTGCTACCTGCACTTTGAAAGTATACATGTATTATCCTGAGATTTTGAATACTCCGAGCTTAGAAAATTAAATGATATCAAGTCGTTTGTAAGGTTATTTACATGTAGGTAAGGGAACAAAATAGAACAGGTTCTGATGCACATCACCCATCACGTTACATCACTTCCAAGCCCTGATGCATATGCATTACATGTACATGTACATGCCTACGGAAATATTGAAATGAATGCATGAACTTGCATATCAATGATAGTCGATTTTCTTAGCAAGGAACGAAAAACAGCATAACAGAATTGATGACATAAATGGTCAACCATCTCGAGCCGTTTTACCAGAATCCGATTAACCTCATAACCGCTCAGATAATGGGTGGAGGGAATTGCAAAAATACATTCATATCGCATGTTGAAATCCATTACAGATGATTACTGTATACCGTGCATTTATTTTTGGAAAGATGCAACAAGGAATGGCGTTGTCAATCCAGTAAAACAATGGCCTGTTATATGTAGGCCTAATTGGCTTTGCATGTAAGCTTCCAGTAATGCGCGCATTAATGTTACCGTAATGGACGTAACTTAATCCTTCTTGATAATGAGCTGTCTGAGATTTCATAATGACAATTGTTCATTCGGAATTTATGTGCTCTGTTGATGGCATTTAACGGGTACAGCTGTATTCCATTAGCCACGGGTGCTTTTTATGATTGTCGTGCCATGGGTCACGTGGAGGGGGGGAGGGGTACCTCGACGAATCCAGCATTATAAGCCTAACGCTGCATTTGACAAAAACAGAGCCATCGTTGCTATTTATAGGGGTCACGAAAAATTGTTTTTCAAGCATTTACTGGTTTTGGGATGGAATATTTTGATAAGAACGTGGCGAGAAACCCACAACTCTGAACCCTCGTAATACCTGTCTCCACATGGAGCACACCAGACTTGGTAAATTGACATTACACCTCATTTGATGTTCAGCAAGGGACACAACAAATAGCAGAATTTTCCTTTTAAAATACCATTGAATTGGCTGTACCAAGCACCAAAGCCATTCGTTAACGTACGTTAAGTAAGGGCGAAAAAAATTAAAAATGCAAGGTAATGGAAAACGTTTATGATTGTGAAAGCACGTGGGAATTAATGTCACGTAGTCCATCATTTCCACCTGAACACCATTAGGAACGGCCTCGTTTACGCCAACCTTTCCGACTTCAATATTTAAAAGTCATAAAATATTGACACTATTAGTCTGTATTTATTTTACACAAATAAAACCGCCATTTCACATGACCGGCATCATTATCAGCTTGCCACAATCGTCGCCGCCATATATACTTCAGCAATGCGAGTATAGAGGAATGGTCAAGAACGTGACCTCATCTGCATACGTTCTCATGTCAGAGTCAGTTTAAAGAGACACTAAAAACGTCGTATCCAAACTCAAAAAGCAAACAATCATAGCTATGATGCTGCATATCACCTTGAAATCAACTAGAAATCGGGTATGCTAACTCGCCAACCATCTTCATCTTATTTGCCTGACCTCCATTTTCCCTCCTTTGCCATCACTGAAATTAAAACAATGGCGAACATAAAGCTTATAAACTGCGTGACAAAGTGTAACCGAATGTCAGTGGACATGCAGAGGGTTCTAACAAATGGCCGTTAATTACGCCAGGAACAAAAAACTGGCTCATCGCATCGTTCATCAAGACCGAGCTAATCACTACGAGTTGTTTGCATAGCGTTGAAAAAACTTGCAGGGGCCGCATAGTTTAATTATTCATAAGGAGAGGGCAAGAGAAGAGGGCATGCCCCCATCAACAGCAGAGGGATATTTATTCCTCCTAATAACACAGACATGTGAACGCCATTTGTGGCTTTGGTTCGATGGCGTTGAAATCAGTATTTTGTCAAACATGATCTAAGTGAGACTTTCGCACGTTCCATGCAAAGAAAGGGCTATGGGACAGGTGAGAACGTTACCTCAATTATGCGGCGACAAATGACAAAACCAGTCGTGAGAAAACGCTGCAGGCCCCCTCGAGATACGATGAATCGATACGTTTCCGATAACATTCCTAGAGTATGTTCATGTAGTTCGAAGAATTACGATTCAAAGCACTTGAGCGGAAATGGCAATTCGCGAGTTATGAATTACGTTGATTGCATTTTAATGTCATTGCTAGGAAAATATAGAGGCCACGATGTAACCATCGATCGATTGCAATTTCAATTTGCTAAAAAAAATATCCTTCAGTAAAAAAATATCTCTAACATTGATCTATTCGTGATACGTCTTACTGATAACGGCATTGCTATTCATATCTTACATGTATCAGTCGTTGAGCGCCTAATTCTTAGCATATAATCTACGTCAGCTTGTCAGGATGCCAGCAAGTTTGGCTCACAAAATCGAAATAAAAACACGAAATAAAACCAACGCTGTCAGATTTCCACGCCATATCGAATATCATTTCACTATAGTAGTCTGTTCCCAAAGTCTAATTCCCATAACTCGAACCCCTTTTCACAACACGGTCTTATTCGAAGTGCACATGTCACGTGTGTCGATACAATTACAGAGCCTGCATGATAATATGACAAAACTTAGCATAAAGGGTGACACATGTTTATATCATCCACTTTATCATAATCTTTTGAGACATACCTCCATAACAAATGCACGCAAATACGAGGTGTCCGAAAATGAAATCAGGTTAATTTCGGAATACCCTGCGTTTTATACATGTATGAAAGTCTGCTGAAATGGATCCTCGAGGCACATCTCAATATCTCACAACGATCACAGACTCCAAAACGATTCAATAAACAACAGTGATGTGAGCCAAACTGATGCCGACAATCATCTTGTACGATAAGCCGACATGTACTGGGTCACAGTACATCATATTCAATAACTCCGTGAAAAACGAAATTGAATGAAGATGGTATTTAAAGAAATCTGGGAAATCTTGCCGTGTCATCTTTAAATTGCCAAGATTGGCCTCAATGCACGAGTCGTATTTTACGGTGATTTTTTGTCCAATAAGTCCGTCACCGCCAGTCACGCCGCCACGAGACTGACAGAAAATCGATAACAAATTGGGTCACTTTGACAGAAAGTATCCCGACAGCTTCATTACCGACGCTCAACAAAGTTGCTGCATGCTTTCCAATATAAACAAGAGTTCGACATCATAGCAATCGCTCAAACATTACCCAATCATTTTTCCATCAGTAATGATATACTCCCCAGCCTCCGTGTACTCAGCCTCCACGAACATCTGCATGCGTTCGAAATTTCAATTTCCAGAGTCTCCTGCACCCATTCATTACTTGGATGCCATGTTTAGAGCAAGACGCAGAGAAGATCTTAAAGACAATAAGAAAAGCGAATCCAAGGAGGGCGGAACCCCAATTAAGCCTGCAAGCTTCTTTCGATTATTTTCTTCCTAATAACCATCATCGAGCCTCCATCCATCTCTGGAAGACGAGACCTGGGCATGGTCGCCATAATGGCACTTGAGTTGCTAATTCAATTTCGTCGATGGCTTCCTGACGAGTCCTGTTCAGTCCCTTAATTCGCTCATTGGGGTAGGTATGAAGGGCTTGTGGGATTCACTAATTAAACCAGTCATTTACTACAGCAGTCCCCTTTTATATCCTCCTTTCATCCGTGCTGCTTATGGAAAGCGATGATGTTATTCAAAACTCGTGTCAAGTCGAGCAAACAAATAAACAGCGTAATCGGGCAACCTATTTACACGTGCTTGTTAAATGCTTTACACGAAGGGTTTCCGAACACGTTTCCTTAATTAACAAATTGGCGAGCACTTAACGCCATCGCAGCCCTATTTGCATCGCTTGCATAAGCTACATACATGTATATGCGCAATTCGGTAGGACAAACCTCGTAACAATTTTTGATAAGCATCGCTGCTCGTCATTGGGGAAATGGCCAGTGGCACAGCCTTTGGCAGCAGCTGACCTTTGAGGGCAGAGAAACACACCCTTCGAAAAATGCTCTACTTAATTTACTACCGTGCAAAGTACTTCCGAATTGTTACGAGTGGGTACTTATAAGTTATAAGACATTGGATTGAAAACTTACCCATTTTGGCACATAATCATAATTATGAGAGCAGATTAGCAACGAAACGAAACAGTCTTGGTGAACCTACATACAGGTACATTCGTAAATCACCATCGTTTTATTAAAGACCCCATCCTTACCATGTCGAGCTTTTCATCAGGGGACTACTGGATTTGGTATTTCAAATTCCATAACTTTTCAATGACTTTCACGACTTAAAAATGGGGCCGTTGGAATTTTAAGTCATCAAACAGTAATTTTCAGAAACATCGCTCCTCTAGCTATCCGTGTGATAACATGAACTCGGTAAGCTAAATGCTTTGCAAAAGTGGATAACAAATGATGAATTTTAACCCAAAATTTTATATTGGACTACCATGATATGAATTTCATTTCATGACTTTTCCATGGCTTCCATGACCGGTAGACACCCAGTTTATGAGACTTATTGGCCCTAGAATCTGACCTTTGAATTGCCAACCCCATCTCAATATTTTCGTTTTCTGCGCTAGATGGCGCAGTTGATAAGGGATAGCAAAGACTGGATTCTGTTGTGAGCAAACGCCATCTTGTACAATGTACTAGCTTCTTGAACAACACGTTGAATAGGTTACTCGCACAATAACAATTGTATGTGAAACGTCAGAATAAAAAATTCACCAAGAAAAATCGCCTCCAGGCTTGAAGTATGCGAGACAGCATACGGTAGAAATGAAAAACCACGCATCTCATAAATGCTCAAACACAACACCTTTCCAATTAAATCGGCTAATAACTGAACGCATGACCGAGGCATTATTTAAAAGAAGAAAAAAAACTGAATTGTTTGGAAATTTCTAAAGTATCTCTACAGACCAACAAAGGCAGCATTAATAGGTCGGCCCTCGACCTTATTCACCCGTTAGCCATTGGAGGAGTACTGTATATTATAGTTTACCTTCCGACATACGAATAAGATTGCACCAGCTCTTTTGAAACAAACAAATGAACGGTCAGTCAATGAGGTAAAAACTCATTTCCAAATTTATAGTCATCCTCAGGCAGTAAATGATCAGTTGACTTCCTAGTAGGTTACATGCTGTGTGAAATGCGGACCAGTTTTAGCCGTCCTCTATATATACTGTAAAATCGAACTAACGTGCAAAACGAAATTTCACTAAAGAGGGCAGCCACTCATGCTAAACGTAATGGATCTGCCCGAAATTAGCACCGGAAGTTACCTTAATTTCAGGACTGCTCGAATGAAATTTACGTGGTCATATATGTAAATGCGTTACGCCTGTATACATTCCACAGTAAGACCTAAACACCTTAGGTCTTTTGAAAATACTCCAGAAAAATATTTCATTTACATATGAAAAGCAAATCAAGTGACCTAATTCGTACTGCATATTTATGAAGCATTGTGTGTCCGAGATTTCTCAACTGTAACTTATTGATCCCAGGATTAATTTGATCAAAGCGAGCATGGTTTATTTTATTGCTAGGTCAATGTTGTAATTAGACGGGGAGTCGATTAAGTTTTACCTCAATGTTGTGAGATTTACTGCCAGAAAAAAATGGTCCTTGCACGAACTAGGTTAATTCCCACATAGTCGAATATGGAACAAAAATTATCTCATTAGTAATCAACGATATGAACAATAACGCAATATTTGCTTATCGATACTGCTATCATGCTGGTCTATTCTGGTACATCTACCTGTATACTGTATGTGGAAAAGTGACCGTTAACAAGTTGCAACCATGTACAACATGACATTGTGACTCAACATTCATGCCAGTATGAAGCGCTGCCATTTCCAAGAATGCATCAATAACCCCTCACCCCTCTCTTACAATATTTTCTCATAAAAAACATCTTCATTTCATGGTCTTTAACATTTCCTATCTCAATATGTATGGATAAAAAAAAATTGTTAAAAAAGCACACGCCCACGTTTTTTTAATTTTGCCGCTTCATTCTTAGAATAACTGCAATAATTACAAACTTGATATCATGCATAATTGCTTACTTTTCTGAACATTTAAAAAAGTGAGCTTCTTAGAAAAATTCCATGTAGGAATGCCTCACTTCCAGAGTTTAACTCCCCCTTTAATCGCATTTACAGACCGGAAAATATTTTCAGTCACAGAGGCATTTAAATTCTAATTCCCATTAATAATTGAGCGCAGTTAGCCATTTAAAAACTCTGATGACTATGCACGTCCCATTATCCAGAAAAAGTTCCACACAGGGCTATTAAATGCAGAAAATTCGAGAGCGCAAGAAGTAGCATTTGGGGAAAGAAAAATAAATTATTTATTTTACACGGCTGGCAAATTTTACAATGAACAAAAAATGTCGAAAGCAATTTCGAAATGTCTAGCCTGTATGGGAATGAAATGAATTTATTAAAAATTAAGTTATTGCAATAATACGCTCGCAGAATGCATTTTCAACAATTATGTTATGCGGATGGGAAATAGGCTTTCCAGGTCTGCATAATACATTAATATTTCATTTGCAAATACAACGTTTTCTTTTATGTGAACAGAAAAAAAACCGAAAGACTGCGGAACGTTTATACTATTCTAATTCCAATTAGCTTTAACAAATGTATCACGGAGTTTCGACTCAGTAAATTATCATCGCTCATGCGAAGCATTTCTCAGTTTTAAATAAAACTTGCCTAGTGATAGCAAATAACCATTAATGGCATAATTAAATCGCTGAATAAACCATAGGCTGCAGAACCAGATAGCAAACAATGAGAGGAAAACCGTTAATGCCATATTAGCTTATCCATTTTATTATCCGTGAGATAATTAGTCATCAATTAGTTAGAGTTGCTAATATTCGCGTATCCAGAAACATTCCAGAAGAAAAAAAAATTCTCGTATCGAAAATAATTGGGCTATTTATCGTTTCCAATGATGCAAGACTAGCGATACCTTATACATGTATATAGAAAATGTGGCAACATCTGTTGGAAAACGTATCCATGTAACTACCCGGTACATGTACATGTATGCCCTAATAAGTTCTGTCAAGGGGATTGTAAAACAGAATATTTCAAACATCCATACGCAACAAAAGCGTTTGTGCACTGACCCCACGAACTCAAAAACAAGTTTTATATATAGAGGAAAACTTCATGCATTAGTGGATATAACCGAATTCTTTTGCATGATTTTTTTTAAATTATTGATCAATGATTCAATCGTTGAAACCCAGATCACGTCCATTATTTTACCACATTCATCGTTGCCTATCCCATACACTAATGCTAACATCGGTTTGTTCTCATTCCAATTCTGAGACAAATCAACAGCACTTTCTTGTTTTAAAAACGTAGGTATGTTTTTAACTTCCAAATGTTCCCTTTCAAAAACTCGTCCACCGCCTTCTTTTAACTTCTCGTTTTATTATCTGGCAGCAGCTAGTGCAATCCCTTGGCCATTTTTATCATTCAGTCACTAAACTTGTTCCACTCCATCATGAAAAATGGCCAGCATCCAACGACATCGAATACTGCTTAAAATCACATGAATAAAAAACTGCATTAAATTAAGCCTCGCAGGTTTTCCACAAATAGCCATACAGGCTGACGAAATTACATGGAAGTCTACTACTTTTTGGAAGGAGATATGATCGTTGAGATTTTTTCTCATTAGATCAAAGATTGCTTAAAATGTACACGATATCATGCACTTAGAGGTTTAATCGCATGTTATTTGCACCTGGCTCAAGCCTTTCATAGCATCACATAAGAAATCGATGGTTCGCAAATAATTAATACTCAATGACAGTAATCTAAAATGTTATCATTTTTTGCATAAGGTTTGTAAATGGCAGAATCTGCATATCTGTTTTCATGTTTTTATAATTAAATTCAAAAATTAAAAAGTCATTCAACAGACGGTTAAATTTATTTAAACAATAAATTTCGACCAGCATATATACCTACTTAAACTGACTCAAATGAGTAAAAGAATAAAAGGAACACTGAAATCGGAAAAGTTCCTTTGTTATTGTGCATTAATCTGTTGTAACCGTACAATACACATGAACATGTAGGTTAACGAAGGCACTTGCAATTGCCAGAAATTGTACGGCTCCACAGTACATGTATAAAATGTACTGGTCCGTCACGAAATTGTGGTAAATACAATGTACGCTATGTACACAAACACGTACATGTGCCCTGCACAAGTTATGTCAAGTCATGAAAAACAACAACCATTCGTTGTCCTTGAAAATATGATTTATGCAATGTCTTGAAAATTCTTTGCTGGGCCGCAAAAAAAGTTAGCAAGTTTTGACAATTCACAAAACTTGCCTCGCATGTTGATGTTGTAAGGTCGAAAAGAAAGCAACCAGTTGTATAATTTTTGGCATAAACTACATCGACATGAATCATGACAAATTAATGCACAAAGTGTTAGTGAAATTTCTGAACATTCCATGCAATCTGTCAACTGACTAGATTAAACTAAAATTAATTTTAATGCTTACAGCATAAAACTTACAGAAGCCACGTACGTAATGTAATGTATAAAGCAAACATTAACTACAATCACACAAACTTCTGTATATGAACTATGGTACATGTATAGGCTAGTAAGTTAGTAACTATTGTATCCAGCATTAAGACTGGTAAGGGAAAGATGCTGCCCTGGAACCAGAAGTTTAAAAATGTCAAGATCCTGTCTCAAGCAAAAAGCATCTGGATAGTAATTTCTATCATCCAGTCAGTCAGTCACAGTGTGGCTAAAATAATGAAGCAATCGCCTATTTCCTCGCAATTAGAAGCTCATAAAAAGTGGCAAGGTTCAGCACGAGTTTACCAGGAAGGGAAATCTCAGAAAGAGGAAATTGCCAACGTATGGAATATTCGTTCCACATCACTCAATATGTAGTTACATATCATCCAGTGAAACGATCTGAGAATTAAAAGGGTCGAGCCACGAGCCTTTAGGTTTGGAAAAACAATTGGTTCGTGGTGCCAAAGGAAATTGCTAGCAAAGTGCTGCGTAACGCAATCTAACGATAAAGTACACATTCATTTCCTTTGCAATTGGCGCTGCTACAGCAGACGATGTTGGCGGACATCTCAAGAGCAAGGTTTACGCACCCATAGTCAATAAAACCACCTAGAACATGTTGGTATTGCTATTGCAAACTGGCAGAAAGCACACATACTGTATAAGGGCATCATCCACATACAGCATATGTATGAGTATGACGTCACCCCCTTAAATGTGCGGATGAGAAAAGAGTTTAAAGGTAGTGCACAGCTAACCTTACATTAACAGTACATGTAATTATTTTGACTCATAATATATGCTTGTGTAAATATTTCTGTTGTAGCAGTAGTCCACAGACACCAGAAACTAATCTTTATTACCAGATCAACAACATCAATTGACGACTGACGCGCCAGGTATTTTGCCAAACACGAGCAATTGTTTTTAAAAAATGTAGTTTTCAGTTTTTTAATTGTAAAACAACTGGGAATTTGTCTGTGGGAAATACCAGCGAGGAGAGTGCTTACCAAATCGATCCATTGTCCATATAATGGGAGGTCAAGACGGGGTCTATACAAGCATGTATTGGTCTTTAGGAAACATTTACCTTGTCAGGCAATTAAAATTGGTGAAGGGAATCTAAACGTAACCACCGAGGTGGTCGAGCTTGTCATTCCAATCCACTTACGAAATTTCGAGCTCATTCGGACCCATATTATTGCAAGGTCCTATTTTTTGCTCGCCATTAGACGTTGGAATGCACTTGCAGAGGATAGCCTTAAGCCATTAGAAATTCGAGTTAGTAATGATGTTGGTGTCACTGGTGGCCAACTGTCTCATAACCTGCATGAGTTTTGTGGATTTCACCCCATACCACACATTACAGCATTCCTTTGTGATAGTAGACACCGACTTGAATTGAATTGAAATAGTGTCTACACAATTTTATCGTTAGTTTCGCAGAAAAAAAGAACCAACCTCATGTTTAGATTGTTCCATTAGCCTTCACCTCACCAGATAGTTTGCAGAGATGACATCTATGATACCTCACCAGTTGCATAGATGCGATGTTGGGGGTAATTGTCCAAGTACCATAGGTAGCCTATTTACCGTACGGCACTTGTGAGGTTATGGCATGAGATGGACTAAAGTGCCTAAAGGGTCGGGTGACATTTCCATGAGTAGGAGAATTATGGCAATTACCTGCCAGGGGAGAAGGATGGCACAACACTGTGAAATTGCTCGCTTCTGGGAAGAAATCCGGTCACAGTATCCTCCTCTCAGCCATTGAACAACAAAAACATTTCTACGACAACAATAGCACGAAATAGCCTTTAAGAGGGGGGAAAGCATCGTTTTTTACACAATGTTCTTACCTCCAAAAGTGCGGTGCGAAGCCCGGGCATGCGTCACCGCATTTCTGACACCTGCGGTTGCTGGCATCGGCCATGCTTCCTGCTTCCAATAATTGGGCCTGCAAGAAAAATCAAGAAGGATATTAACTTCTTCGCCGATAATCGAGCCAATCTGGCAGAAGAATAAAATTTGCCATGGATTCTCGCGAAACGAGTTTTCTTCCAATTTATTTAAAAATCGACCCGGCGTAACCCCAAATCTCAGCCACGTTATCGGTCAACTTTACATTCAGACAAAATGCACAATTTTTCGCCCTACCCAGAACATTTATCTTTATTGCACTGTCACTTCGGTTATGAAATGCGGCTGTTTCTTAGGATGGACAGTTATAATCAACGCTCTTGTTGTCATAAAACAACCAGTTCCCTGTTGAAATTACTTCCATGTCGCAGACTAACAAGAGCATAATAATTATACGTCCGTTTTAAAATGCAAATTTTTAAATAAGTCTTATCTATTGCTTAGGCTACGCTAATTTGCGTGAGTGGCAGGAAATGTATTTTCTGGAATTTCACAGTTGGATTCCTTGGAATGGATATAAGAGAACCGTCTAATACGTAATATAGGTTCATCATGAGATTGTTTTCTCGGGTGGAAATGCATTTTGTGTGACTTTATTTACAAAGTTTATAAATTTCAAATGTCATCTACATGTAGTTAAAACCTATTTTAACCCATAAGTTGATCACGTACTCCATTTAATTGAAAAACCCACGTTTTTACAAACGTTTTTGTAGAAAAATAAATTACATCTTTTAAAAAATCGTTGATGCGAACGATGTTCATGTACACAAGTTTAGCACTTACTGTATATTACTGCTTGAAGGTCCAACAAAAAATAACAGGTTGTAGGAAAGTCAAACGAAGAAAAATAACAGAAATAAGGAAAGTTATAAAAAATTTACTACAAATTACCATAATTTAGAAACAACAAAACAATTTTCTATTGTATAGCTCTCTACGATTTTCGTGTTCGTATAAAACCTATAGGCTATAGGCGTAGGCATGCATGTGCATGCACTGGTTTTGCTTTCCTTAGAGCATTACCTCCAGAAATTCAACTAATTGTAATTGACGTCACGTTTTATTGCTTTCGATTTCATTTCACTTTTTTTGGCAATATTTTGAAAGAGCCTTGGTGTCAAGCTCAATTTGTAATACGTAAGACTTGCTAAACTGAAAGGTGCTCACCTTCAAAGTAAGGATGCGTATCAGAAGCCCATTTAATAAGTCTGATATTATATTCCAAATTATCAAATAGAAGAAGGTTTAATGGCAAGTTAGAGCAATTATCAGGATATTTAAGATAACACCTACATTTTCCATGCATCCTGCCCAGGAGAAACTACCCTTTCAAAAGTTGTTAAGAAATGAAAATTCAACGTGCATACTTGGATGCACACACTTGCTAGGGAACTACAGCCTACTCCAAAGAATGTTAACCAAATTTTACACACCAGCTATCATACATGTACATGAAATTGTTGGAATGAAACAACAGGGAGTCAAAAAAAATTAACCAGACTTTGCTGATAAAATGCAACTGGTAACCAAACATTGAAAAGAAAAACCAGAACAATACGGCCAATCTGTTAGAGGATTACCAACTGATGCTCACTCGGATGGGTAAGTAGAAGGCATTGGCATCCAAAACCCCTAGTTCAGAGGTAAAAGGGAAAAAAATAATTCCAAAATCAGTGAAAAGACAACCAAAAAAGTGGAGAAAAAGGAAGGGGGCGCAGTCTATCAAGATGGAGTTTTATTCATGCGTCAGCAAAGTAATCCAGCCCGTCGATAAAAAGTTAACATAAAAAAGAAAAAAAACTGGGTTAGATTTTGAAAATTTTGCCAAATCATCGCACTGGGCAAACCGCAAGGCACAACATGCTTTAAAATGTGTATGGGAGATACCGCTATATTGTTCGAAGAAGTCCAGGCCATTTCGACACCACTCTAGCAAAGCGTAAGCTATTTAGCTCAAAAATGCTGCCAGCCAATTTTTCGTAGAAAGCTTTATGTACTCACTTCAGCGTTCTTTTCAAAATCGGTATAAAGCTCGCATTAATTCTCAGAAAAATAAAGTTCACGTTGGCTTTGCAAGTTGGAGAACGTCACTAGATAGGAACCTAGCAACCATCATCTATTGAAAAGCAAAAAAAAAATTGAAATTCCAGAAATTGCAGTATATCCTGTTGCAAAGAAAGGATCAACGATAGATTTTCGGATTTATTCTGCTTAAAAAAGCCGAAAAAACAACCAGCCCTGACGATTGGAAATGCAAAAAACATGCTTAGTAAAATTGGTATATATTCGCACGTGCCACCCTGTATTTTGGCCATTGTCTGCATGTGAATACTTGTACATGTACTGTTAGTTCGTGTGACAAAAGCAAACATGCGCCAATTTGGCAAGCAAATTCCCAGCACATGAGGAAAATTACGACTCTGAAGACAATAAAACCAGCCCGTAATTGTTGCAAACAGGCAGTTTTTATAAACGGCCACAATGACCCACTTTAAAATTCTAAGAAACTGGAAATCGGTCGCGTGATCGGTCTGGTTAGATCGATTAATTGAGCTTAACCTTAGCCGAAATAGCACCTGATCCAGCCTGGTCCCCCACCAAGCCTTATGCCATACCACATTTTAAAAACTTTTACATGTAGCTTTATAAGGGAGAGTGTCCGAATCACGAATTAAGCGTCAGCATGACACCTTTAAAAAAAAATCAGGCCTCTTTTGAGGACATCAAAATCAAAGATCTTGATGGCCAGCTAAAACTGTCCTAAGGGCAGGTTTGCGAGACACGAACTTGGAGTAAATTACAACATGGGCGTGGACGTTATATGGCATAATAAATACAACACCAGCAGAGTAGGCCACTTCGAATTTATATGTTCAATGGCTGCAAGCTCTTAAATCAAATAAGTAGGCCCAAGGAACGCAAAAATCGTTAATCGGATAAATTGCTGAGTTTTCAACTTCGTTTAAAAATGCGTTGTGCATAGAGACATTGTGGACATCATGTATATACGTGTAGGCTAGTCGAGGAATGCGAAAAACAACAGCCATTGTCATTTTTTTTCGCAAATGCATGCGTCGGTGTGTTTATGTCATAAATTTAGCAAATTGATGGCGGCAAAAAATTGGTTTGTCAAGGTCTCTGGTATACAACCTGTAGCTTGTGTTTGAATTCCCACGCAATAGTAAACATCTTGATATTGGTGTCTCCCAACCTGTGGGTTATAGGCCTATATATGCTAGCCATAATGATGGAAACTAACTTCATTATACTTTTTGTACGGGTATGTGATTAGGCTCAAAGAAGGCCGTGTTATGTTAAGCATGTTCCGTTTTTTATTTACGAGTTTTTTCGGTATTTTTTCAGCATGCTCGCTCGATACTGTCTAATATGTTAATAATTGCGTACCAACATACCGTCAAATTACCGAAATTGAAAAGATTAGGGAACCGGTATCTGTAAAAAAGTAATATCTCGCGTAAGACATGACGTAGTCTTAATTTACACTCGTCTGCTCCTCATCATTCAACTTACCCAAACAGCTAACTAGATTTTTAATTAAGTCCTTCGACAAGCCGGGAGAATGTTATGCAGGCTAACGTTAATATTTCCGGAACATACATATAGTTATACGAGACTCGTACATCATGTGCTTCCTTCTCTTCAAAATAATCAAGAAAATATGGACTAATTACTGTCGCTATAAATTCTCAAAAAACTTTCCATAGGTTGCTAATTCAGCAAATTGCAAAATTTCCTACAATATATGGGAAATTACATGTACGAAGAGATATTAAAGATCGTTGTTTCTTTGAAGTGGATGTTCGAATGAAATATGTGCTTTTAACGTGAAAATATTTTTGGGGAGGTGGGCGTAATTATGAAAGGGGGAAGTTTTGCGAAAAGTTTTGTTTTCGTACGAAAATTGTGGGCAGGGTAAATGCGCACGCATAGTAGTTAAAACTTATGCTAGTACTTTCTATAGAAACTCATCCTAAGACCATGGACGTGAGACTGGATAGCCTACTACAGACATTGCCAGACAACAGTGTCGATATCTGACATTTTCGATTACAAGTACTGCTGTTCTTCAAGTGATCACCAATTGTACGCCATGGAAATGCCAATCACTAAGAAAGTTTAAGGGGGGAGGGGGAAATACCAAAGTTTCAGGTAACTTAATCTTTTTCATCACAACAGCTGGTGTTTAGTAGAACTTCGTGATCTTAGAATCACCACAAATCTGCACCGATCTGATCAGGCGAGTTTCACCTCCATGGAATCTGGCAAAAACCTTCAATGCGAATGGTGCCCAAAGGCATGCCTTTGAGGGAACTTTACCATTTTACAATTTTACAACCCCCACATTCGAGTTCGCCGAATTAAAATTCATTATCGGACGATTACGAGCGTAGTAAGATGTGCGAAATGACGGGGGTAGGACACCGTCAGATCGTAAATGGCAATTACATGTACACACGTATTGCCATTCCGCCACCTTAACTTCCATCTTAATTAGAAAGGTACACAACGGCCCGGGGTCAATTACTAACTTGTATGAAAACCTGGGGTCTCAGCCACTCAGCCACTCGAAAAACTTCTACTAGTTTTTAAAAGACTCGCAGCACTCCATAGTATACCATCGCAGTTTTCAGTCTCAATTTCCCCCCTCGAGGAAACAATAATAATAAAAAATGACCGAAGGTATTTACCTTCCCAAAGAGTGGGAGGCGACGGACGTTGGTCCTGTCTCAACGAAACTTCAAACTTAGTTCCAAAGGTCGCGGGCACTTTTCGCGAGTTCCAATTAAATCCACGCGTGGCACGAGAGGCCCCAAAGTTTCCCGAGCGTTTCGAGGCGAAACTCAGTTTTGTTGCGAAGAAAATCACGCTTTCGGACGAGGCTGAAGCATCGCCGTCTTTCGTACGTCGGCCTCCTTCCAATCCCCCGTCTTTCATCATCCGTGCGCAAACTCGAATGACTTCTAGGCTTCATTCCCGTCCAGCATGGAACCAGTTTCCAGACGAAGAATAGGAACAGCGCCCTCTGTCGCACACAACCAGCAACTAGGAAATTAGAAAATTAAATTTTGGATCTCTTCCACGTGCCGATGCACTTCCAAAACAAACACTGCAAGTTTTGAAATGCAATTTGTTAATTCGATTACTGAAATACCAGGGCTGGGAATGGGTCTAAGCAAAATTGTATACAAACATGTATCCACCAAAAGACTGATTTGTATACTAAATGTATCCATCAAAGACTGCCCAGGAGAAAATAAAGTACCCTTAACACTGAATGCATTTCAAAAAGTGCAATCAGCAATCCGAATGCAATCATGGAGTGGCTTCGGGTGGAATGGGATTGCAACCATCGGATGGCAAAAGTTGATGGCACTTACACCTTATTGGAACGATCAGAAAATTCAGGTTGAATTAATTTGGAAGGCTGTGGAGCGGCCATCTTGTTCGAAAATTTAAATTCGTACGGGGCGCGTTCTAATTTGGTTGCCATGGTTATCGAACGCGTCGTTACATGGTTGCCATGGCGATTGCTGAGTGCCAAAGATGTTGTCTGCTGACAATTAAAATCCGACTCGGGCGACGCCAACTGACTCTTAAATGACGACGTAATCATTGCTCACCTATTCTAATATTTAGATGAAGCGAGTGTCATTTGCCAAATGATACGATAAAAGACGCTGAATTTTTTTTGTTTTGTTGCAAAATTCGATTACAATTGATGGATTTTGCTTAATATTTTATGAAACAGTAATGATGACATGATTTGGTCAACCCTCCTCCTGCACTTCCAATCTTCCATCACCATTTGTCAGCATTTGAATGGCCTCCCCTTAGATAATGACATACATGTAGTACGTGAACGTCCCCAAACTCTTTCTGTGGTTGATGATCAGATTGCGGAAAAAGAATGAAATACCCAGCCAAGAGTGTCCATTCATAAGCGAATTACATGTAAATTACGCTCTGGGGACGATCCATACATTTGTTTCTGCAACCTAACCTTTGCTCAAGTTTTGTTCAAAGCAGAGTGCTGGACTGCTAGTAACAGTTACAATTGACGAGTACACTGGAATTTGAGTTCGTACGTCTGAGACGGGCGAATCTTGATTTATTCAACTTGGATGGAAATCAAGGACAAAACGACTAAATATTTACCTAAAACTCACCTTAAAACAACAAAAGATCCATGTACATGTACGTAACTCAAACGAAAATTTTTCAACGACATATACATGCATGTTGCCATTGCCCTTACCCATAAAACCACGAAATAAAAATGGAACAAGGAAATCACGTGACTAGAACATCGTCACGTGCACATTCACAGCAATGTTTTATGTCGGCGGTGTTTCATAAAACTAATTCGTAAATATTAATGCAAAAGTACTACAAAATTAAAACGTAATCATCTAATAAGTATGATGGTAAATACCGCGTACCTCTTATATACTGGATTATACATGTTCGCACATGCAAATCGACCGTTGAGAACAGCGTACCAGCAAATGTACAAAAGTTCAAAAATTCGTCTGCTTCAGGCATGCCTCCAATGACGCTTCATCATACGCTGTTACAACTAGGTTCTGTAATTCCACTGTTTTGTACCGCTAGCCCTTGTTGAGTTGATTTTGCAGTTGTCGTGAAATTAATCCGCAAATTCAGCCCTAAACAGTCATGCCATTACCAGCAGCTCTACAAGCCAGGTTACAGAAGCGAGGGATTATCAAAGCTGGACCTGGAACTCGTAAGTAGACTATGACAGTGAGAAATGCCATCACAAAACAAATAGTGTCAACATGAAAAACATGCACGTTTTCTCATTATGATCAGAGCCAGAGGAAGAGATTATTGCCGAAGATTACGATGATAATCCAAATCATTCTGAAGAGCAACCTACTGTTCCGGTAAGTTATGTCAGATTTCCTGTTGAAAGTGCAAATTTATAATTATGACCAGCTGCAGTCTTTGAAAAGATCTTCACCTATGCATATTCTCCTTGAACCGTTCAAGCAGCTAATTTTGTGATTATTTTCAGCCACCTGCACCACCACCACCCGATTCCTTTACACGGATTATAAGTGACTGCAAAGCAGCGCCAGGATGCCCCAACAAATGGAACATCTACCACGAGTGTTCATTATTTTGTTACGAGCGATGGGCAGATGGAAAGCGAGACCCCAATCCTAGCGACGAAGTCAAAAGGCTAAAAATGCTGCGCAAATATCCCCTTCCAAAGAATTGGGACGAGATTTACGATCCAGGAACGTACGTTGAGTGCGACGTTACTTTATGATGCGCTTGCAAATCGGTGTCTAAAAATTCACCATATTTCTCTTAGTGGTAGGTATTATTATTGGAACACATCCCTAGATGAAGTATCATGGCTGCCGCCTTTGCATCCCCGTGCAAAAGTATCGCTGCCCGCTGCCAGGCTTCGAGGTAAGTACCCTAATATACCCCAACAGAAAGTCCTGACAGAACGTATCTATGAAAACAAATATAATTTCCATTTCAGAACTGCAAAAGCACAAGGAAAGTTATGCCAAGATGCACGACGATGTGGACATGGCAGATCCGTTAGACGAGGAGGTATCGACCCGAGATTAATAGATTTTGCCATGATACTTTTGAAGTGCCACTCTTACAAAATATTCCCTCCTGTTTCAGAATATGGATGAAGGTGATGATGGTCAGCACATCACGGAAAAGTACGTACAAAAGAAGCGAGACACTCACAGGAGCCGAGGTACGATATTTCTCATTTCACCTTATACCATTTCTGACACTCCGATTTTTTTCTAGTGAAAAACTAATAAAAATGGCTTAACTTTACAGGCGGAAGATACGTTAAAAAGTCAACAGAATTGGATCCTATGGATCCTGCTGCATACTCCGACACGCCCAGGTGGGTACCTGCTTTTCGTTGTATTTTGTTTCCCCAAAAACACGCATTGGTTGCAAAACTAGTGTCAGCCGTTGCATCTATTATATCAATCTGACGTGACATTATTTATCGACACATTCCAGAGGCGACTGGTCAACTGGCTTGGAAAGGAAAGGTGAAGCAAAAACTGGAGCTGATACCACAGCTTCAGGACCCCTCTATCAAATGCGACCTTATCCAAGCCCCGGAGCAGTTTTGCGAGCTAATGCTGAAGCGCAGCGGAAGTGAATTTTTACATATGTGCACATTTCAACTTCAAACTTCTTTTGACATTTGTATAGTCATGATGTAAAATAAAAGAAACATTGCATTTTTAGACTTAGTCGGTTATTTTTGCAAAACCTTTTTTAATTTGCACCGTTCATATTTTAAATTCCTTTAGAATGATTGAACGGCTCGTGTTTGACCACTTATCTAAAAATTCAACAGTTATAGGATGGTGCATCTACATGCTTTTACAATGTTTAGGTAATCATAGGCTTTAATGGTTTGCCCCTGCTTCGGTCACGTGGGTCGAGAGCAGAATCAGCAGACGAAATTTAACGCTTTCTAAGTTTCCGTCACCACGTGTCTGCGGTAAGCAGCATGCTGCTTCACTAATTCCTAATGAAATCTACTTTAAGTTATAACTAAACCATAATAAGCGTCATTTTTATCACTCTGAACATAGCTTTCCTCTTTTTATAGCATTGTTCGTAGGAAAATTTCCAACCTCTTGTGTGTACACGACTGCCTCACCAACATGGTCAAGTATAAAAATGCCAAAAAGCCAAATATTGTCAAACTGTCAGTAAGGGCAAAATGCCGCCATGGCATGAGACACCCCTATGTCCTCATGTCAAAATTCAAATCTAAGCTCCATAAGCCAGTAAAAAGATGCACGAAAGCGACGAGATACCCTAAAATCCCTGTGGCGATCCTCTCGAATTTTATAGAAGAATTCCAAAGCGCAAAATCAAAGGCACAAACGAGAAATGGCATCAAAGAAAAAGACGAAAGGGACTTGTGCACGTGCCATGAAAATTCCTTCGATGACTCCCCTGATGGCGTTGAAACATTCTCCACTGAAGAGATGAATTACGATTCGTTCTTGGAGGATGCAGACAATTCTCATTTCAGCGAATCTGACATGGAAAACGACGATGAGCCATTGCACAGAAGCTTGGACACGTCTCATCATAGTGACGCCTCCAAGTGCGAATTGATTACTGCAGTAAATGGAAATAGAATTGCTCAGGCCCCTGACGAGGACGAGGAATGTTCGGACCAATGGGTGACCGAAGATACTGAAACTGATGTCGGTTCACAGTTTGCCGCCAGCCCACCGAAGAAAGTCGTAAAGCATAATCCGTTGGAATCCATAGCCCAATACTCCAAAGACGCCAATCAAAAGGCCAGACGTCGACTCATTAAAAAGCCTGCCGTTGAACAGAAATCACCCAGAGACGAGGAAAACTATCAGTTGTCAACCGAAACTGAATGGGAAACAGTTGACGAGTCCAGTTATGAAAGAACCAGCGAAGTTGGTATTTGTGTAATCGATTGCATCCCTTGATTAAGCTAGTTTACTATTGGAGCTTCAGTCAATAGCTTCTACATCTCGAATGTTGATTACGGCAGTGCAGTTTCTCCTTTTGCCTTTTTGGAACCAGGGTGGCTGCTGAAGTCGTAGTATATGCTGTGGGCCGTCACCTTGGTTCCAAAAAAAGCAGGAAGGTAGTCTGTGTGACAGGTGTAAAAATTGCAGTGGTGACATTACAAAATTAAAATTATAGCGAGAAATATTAGTTGAGTCGAGTTATCACTGCTTAATGTGAAACAATCTAAAGTATTTTCAGTTTTTAGAAAACTTAATTGAGATTTTTTTTTAATAGTATTTTTAGAGAATTCAGAACATTCTCTATTCATCATATGTAGTGTTTGTAATGTTTGCTAAGTGGATATGCAAGTAAAACACTGCTTGTAGTAAATTCACATGGAATCCTGTATTTTGTTGTGAATCCGAAATTTTGGAAGTCTAAAGATACCGAACTGAACTCAGAAAATGAATCAATAATCTGGTGCAATATGCAAACCTGTCAGAATCGTTTAATAGGGCGTTAGAATTATTTTTAAATGTTGCAATGCATGTGCATGTACACTGCACTACAATGCCTTTTGATACAAATTTTCAACAGAGTCAAACTGATACCTCGCCAACAAAAATGCCCAATACACATACACAGAAAACCATACATCGGTATGTTTTCCATTATTATCCATCGATTTTGAAATTTGTAAGCGATTTTTGTGATAAACTGGTGCCATTTTTAATAGGATTTTCTCCGAAAATGCCAACTCCTTCATCTTGGTACTGGATCATCCTGCACAATTATCTATGCAAGGAAAAATTGAAGTGAGCGTGCTGTGGGGGTGCCTTTCTGTTAATGGTTTCTATTTGAGACCCCAGACAGGTTTCATCCCAATTTATTCTCCGTCAACAACAAGTAGTGTTTTGATATCCACTTATCGTGATAATCCTGCTACACCATCATCGCAACTTGAAACAAAAGCTTTTGAAGAATTTTGGAAATCCCAGGACATTCATTTATTTTCCACTTCCGATGAGATTCCCAGGGTAATACAAAAAACAGTGGGGCTTCAATGCAAATGTCTGTCAAATGCAGCCTGCTCCTATGTGGAACGATTTTTCCCAAATGTATTTAACATCGACCGTCAAATACCCGGTTTTTTCTCGCCTGAGAAGGCAGAACAATACGGATGCCAATTTTACAATGCTAATTACACAAAAATTAGATTCATTAAAAGTGATAAACATTGGGAAGAAGTAACAAAAGATGTTATACAATACACACAAAGTGATGGTAGGTTATCCACCAGTTATGCCATCTTTGCTGATTATTTATCATTTAATATTAATATTGGTTTGAACAAAGTAATCAAGTTGTTTTTGTAAACAGATGCTCCCCCAAGGATCATTGTTTGTGGTGGAAAAAGAGTGGGAAAATCAACGTTTGGTCGTTACATGCTAAACTCACTGTTAAATGTGTAAGATGTGAAAAATTCTAATGGAAAATCCGTCTCATGGGAAATTCTAAAAATTGCTTGAATCTTTTTTTGTTTTCAAATTTCTAGCTGTGCTAAAGTGAGTTTTATTGACGCAGATCCAGGACAATCTGAATTCACACCATCAGGTCTGGTGTCATTGTTGGAAATAACAGAACCTTGTTTTGGTAATTTGTTAATGGACAGACATTTGTATGGATCACTGAGTTTTCTGAGTTTGATGTTAAAAAGAATTACATATATTTATGATCCTGAATCACAGCTTCCGAATTTATTCTGATTCAGACGAGTTCAATGCATGTTTTTTTCTGTTTATCAGGTCCAGCTTTCACACATCTACAGGATGCAGAATTGTACGCTTCTTGTTTTGTCGTAATATGGCGTCAGTGTTATGAATTGATTCGCATAATGACATGATACATGTATCTTTGTAGATCATTTTTCGTGGGTGGCACAACAGTTTCAGATTGTCCGAGCCATTTCATTGATTGCATCGGTAAATTGTGGAAGATGTATTCGGACAGCGTGAGTCGTGCAACTCGCTTTTTTAAACAGCCACT
Organism: Kryphioiulus occultus; assembly: GCA_034687865.1. NCBI lineage: Eukaryota > Metazoa > Arthropoda > Diplopoda > Julida > Julidae > Kryphioiulus > Kryphioiulus occultus. The sequence continues at coordinate 3,704 of JAQGAF010000464.1, read as the reverse complement.
GTTGATTAACACCATGGGATGGAACCAGGGTATGTTTGAGATATTCCTAGTACAATTTCAAAACATCATTTGAATTGGTGATTCATTTCAGGCATGGGTGCTGCACTTCTTATGGACATAATTCATATCGTCCAGCCTACACACGTAATACAGATCCACAGTCAATTGCATCAGTCGAAAAATTTCTTTCCACTGTTCTTGAGGAATATAAGCCATACTCCTGGTTGGGAATTTGAATTTCCAGTAGTAGAGAAACCATATGCTCATTACATCCTTAAGTCCATGGTTTCCAATAAGTACGCGTTTTCTTTTCGTTTCTATTCTTGCAGGGCTAATTTGCAACTGAAAACTTAGAACTAATAGTGACATCTTATGTGCCTTTTTAGAAAGGATTTCTCTCAAATTACCACACGAGTAATAAGCTTTTTGTCATACTTCAGCAGACTTCAAAAATCGTCTAAGTTTAAACCAGTAAACCAACTGAAGTCGTTCAAGTGAGATTCCAATATGTGCTGTTCTGTTTTTGTACATATACTGAGTTCTCGTAAATGTAACACATGATCAGCTTATGTGTATGAACCATTTTTAAAATTGGCTTTTTGTACAGGGTCCCTTGGTCAACTGTAGCACTGCATGTCTGCCAGACGAATGTTCTTAACAGCCAAATTTTGTATGTGTATAATGCAAGCATTGTGGCCCTTTGCATATGTGATGAGACTAAGGTAAATACAATAATAAAAATATCGCATCACATTGCATTTCATTAAAAAATACAAAATAAATGTTTCTCTCATTTCCATAGATGACTTCATCAGCTGACCCAACACTTCCAAAATTCATCAGAGACATTCCCGTCTGCAAATTCCTTGGTTATGGTAAATTCAGCACCTATTATTGCATCTTGTACATTACAGTTTATCCCAATTTCCTTGTATATATGTTAACAGTAATTGAAATTATATTGATTTACCTTCAGGTATTATCAGAGGAATATCTATGAAGGAAAAATGTTTCCATATTGTCACATACCTTGATTATGATTACTTGAGGCAAGTCAATGCACTATTGAAAGGCACAATCGAGATGCCAAAAGAAATTTTGTTGGAGCAAGATGTAGGTGGTCCCATCCCCTACCTTTTCAGGAGAAATGTATCTTCAAATATGAAAATTGGCCACAAACCTGTTCCAAGAAGAAACTTCATCGGGAAACAAAAAAGGATGTCACCTAAGAAAAACCACGAAAACCCGAATTTCATCCCACTTTTTAAAAAGCCCTTAATACCACCATTGAATAATTAATGTATCGTTCGTTAGAGGGTTTGAAATAACTCCTGGATAAACACGGTTTGTATGTTCACTCAAAGCTAATAAAATATTTGGCAATTAATATAAAACTTAGACTATTGTCTATTAAGTAATTAGCCTCTTTCAGTATATTAAGTAGTGTGTTCCATTAACTAATCTTTACATTTTATCCCAAAAAATGAGGTTTGTCAATAATGCTGTTATGAGAATAATATTTTATTAGATACTTAGTGCAGCACAACAAAAGTGCAAGTTAACTTTTGCGTATTTAATCAACATTTGTTACAAAAGTTGACCACTACTTTTGTGTTTACCAAAACCAAACGATGAATTAAGTTACAAATGTTTATTTCGACTGCAATTGGGTTTGGGTGGTCACGTGAAGGATGACGTCATTGATTTGCGCCTTACTACACCCATTTGAAAAATGTTTTTAAATTTCGAGCCCAGATGGCGGTGTTTTAAAATGTATTCCGTTTAAAAAATGTGGCGTACCATTTGCATACAAAACTTTGCAATTGTATGAAAAGTGCATTTATTTTTGTAACTTTTGACTTTCGTTTAAATATCTTCTGTTAGGCAGCGCTAAGTGTCTATTCACTCTGTTCTATAACGAAAAGTGGATATATTATTAATGGGAACATTCTGACAAAAAAATGATCAATGTAAGACTAATTTGCCATGCAAACTAAATCTAAAGTATTGCAGAGACGAAAAATATGTAATTCACTTCTATTTTATAAAGTACTCCACTGTTAGCATCAGTTATGCCATATGGTGGGCATTGCTTGGGGGAAGACACAGAAACCACAATCAGGATTGCTGAGATGGGAATCGAACCCGCATCTCTGGACTGAAAGACTGGGGTGTTAGTACTTCAATAATTTGTCGACCTTAATTCAAAACGTTTCAATTCCCTTTACTAAAATAGCAAGACATTTTCGAGCAAGGCTGGCTATGTAATTAATTATAGTAAATTTTGTCATGTGATGCACTGATTTCAAATTTCAGGTCAGCAAATTGAATTTAATGACCAAAGAGGATAAATAAGTACATGCGTCTTAATTTTTGGGCTAATGAAACATGATTTACTATTGCCATGAATTTGATTATGGCGTACTGTACATATTGTAAGTAAAATACATGATGATCAATGAATTGCAACATGGATTGAGTGACAACAATCTTCACGAAATCATAATTAACACTAATTTAGTGCGCATTGCAAACACTAATTGAGGACCCCAGTGTTCCCATAGGTTGTGATTTTTTTGGACACCCAGTGATAATACGTATCTTGAGTCCTGGTAAATCTACGAGTTTCAACTGCCAAAACGTGATTGTGTTCCAATTTCTTTGAATTGTACAAAAATCTACTGTTGTTATGTTATAATGACCAACGAGGGACACCCTACATTAGCTATCGACTGCGATACTAAAAACGAAAGGGAAAGCAAATAATCCTGACTGTCTACACCCATATGCAAAGATAGCAGTTCATTTGTTGATAGCAAAAGCCATTTGAATGGCGTCGAGGTCCTCAGAGGAATTTCAGAGGGCAATAACAAGTACAGAGTTGCAGATGCAGCTGTAATTCGATCCTCCAGCAAGCCTATTAACCTATTAGCATTTCCAATGCGAGGGATGTGTGCGTTCGGGTGCAATTTAGAAGCAATAACAAAGGACAAGTAGTCCTAGGCATTCCATTTGCCTAAAAATTTAAATGAATATTTTCGCAATTAAAACAACCAAAGCATTAGCCAGACCTGGTGCAACGCTGTGTTGTAGCACTTTCAATTCTTCGTATATTGGTCTCTTTCTATTGTATATTTTTGCTAGGATTACTATTAATAGATTTCTTTTATGTGGGAGGGCGACAGGAATGCATGCCATTGTCTGACATTAGGCCTAGACGGTGTAGAGTACTACGCAAATAAAAATGGTGAAGAAGAAAACTTATGCGTTTACTTCGTTAATTGCATGTAAACGCCTTGATAACTTAGGTCAGAACATATTGCATGGGTGGTATATACAGTATTATGAATCATCGAAAAATAAGTGATAAAAACACACCAAAAATTAAATTAAAGGCCTGTAAGATAGTGTATAAGAGAAAAAAAACTGTCAACAAAACATTATTGATCTGTAAACAACCACAATTGGCAAAAAAAAAATGAAGGGGTAGGCCTATATAGTTAAAGCTAGCTATGACTACCATGCCAAAAACTTAGGAGCTATTAAATTGCACTAATCAATTATTATAACGGCTCAATTTTTTACCTGGTAGAATGAGGCGCTCACCAGTAAACAACTTAACGGGATGTTCCCCTCCCACCCCTGCCATGTTAAAAAATTGAAAAAATTGTATACATAACATCTCTGCGAATAATGAATAAATC